>CM050208.1:31782500-31792500 GCA_027475355.1 Coilia nasus | reverse complement strand
CTGCATATTACACACACTCACAAAGCCCATGTGTTGCAGCTCCTATATAAAAAGCTCCCATGATGCAGTGTGCAGCGTTTATATAGACTATGGTATATCGGTTACAATCAGGATACTTAAGTATCACATCTTTAAACATGTAAACATCATATCGCGGCGCCAGTTACCCGAATAAGCCCATTATCCTGGTTACGAGAATTCGGACTAATTATGCTACCTGGAGCACTTAATCAAGCTGCCATGGTACCGCCACCACTGACTGTCGCAGGGGGCAAAATAGGGGGGGCTGGTTGTGCATGTGTGCTCTTGCTAAACTCAGGAGTGCTAAGCTTATAAATGTTAGTAAAACAAGGGGGTGTCGTGGGGGTGGTTACACTAAAAGCCACATTTATGAGAAGCCCAGGGTCCTGGAACAGCCAGTCGGACATGTGTGCATACAGTATTTCACCAACAGGGAGCAAACACTGTGAGAGCATTCTGTCTGTGGAGCGGATGCTTAATGACCCTGTGACACAGCAGTGAGTGAAGGGTTGGCATTTTAGCTGAGCACTGAATGCACACGTGGGCGCTAACATTTGCCACTGATTTTAAATGGTGCTGTAGGAATGGTGTGAGTTCCTGGTGATAAAACCACACAACACATTAGTGTGCCAATGTGAATGTGTTTTTGTGTTTGTGTTTCTGTCTGTGTGTTTGTGTTAGAGAGAGAGAAGAGAGAGAGAGAGAGAGAGAGAGAGAGAGAGAGAGAGAGAGAAGCAGACAGAGAGAGAGAAAGAGAGAGAGAGAGAAAGAGAGACAGAGAGAGAGAGAGAAAGAGAAAGAGAGACAGAGAGAGAGAGAGAGAGAGAGAGAGAGAGAGAGAGAGAGAGAGAGAGAGAAGCGTGTTTTAGTTTATCTTTATGCCTGTGTATTTGTGATTGTAGGTTTTTGTACGTTTCCAAGAAGTTGTGTGTCTGCGTGGGTGTTTGTGTGTGTGTGTATGTGCATTTGCAAGTGTGTGCCTGTGTGTGTATGTGTGTGTGCAAACGCGCACTGCAGCCACGTTAAAGTACTCCACTGGCGTGTGACTGAGCTGTGTCTCTGCTCCGGTTTGGATGGGTTCCTCCTCAGATGACAGAACGGCCCACTGCCTACCTGCCTACCAACATCGCACACAATCAAATCACAAGATTGGACGTCAAGGGAGAAACAAACTCTGCTCAGGATTTTTGCTGTTCCACGCCACAGGTAATGAAATATATATCTCCTCCATTGCAGAGAACAACATCCCTATTAGTCACATTTCTTCACAAACAACTTTTCTTTTATTCTTTTTTACCCTTGTCTTTCCATACTTTCACCTCAAAGCTGATACATCTCCCTGCTCACTGACTCACTGAAATACCTTTCATTACTGATGGTTTGCGATTGTGATAGATTGCGTTTTTTTTCATGGGATGGTGGAATTGATGTGGCTTTGTCCAGACTGACTTTAATATTTTACCACAACACTATGCCCCACCACCAGCAAATGCATTTCACTACGAAACTTCTATTCCTTTGGAAGGATAAACATCTATATTCACATTTAAACCCACAAAGGTGTCTTTTTTACCAAGTAAAATTGCATTGAATTTTATTCTGCCTTAAAGATAAAATGAGGAATGTAAACATAAACACAAACCTTTGTGTGGGTTTATCGTCAAACAGTCCTTAGCTCCTTTAGATGCTAATCTAATATGGCTCCAATGCTTCTTTAATAGCTTCTGGTCCTAGCTGTAAATTCAGCGCCAAAAGGCCTTTTTGGCTTCCTTATATAGAAGGCACAATGGGCCCCACACTTGTAGCTGTAGCCAATCACAATGGGTGTTTAATCTCTGAAGCATACACACTGTCATGCTCACAGCCATGCAGCCACCCGGCCAGCCAGCAAAACAGTCAGCGCTGCCGACACAACAACCATACCCAGAAAAACACACACACACACACACACACACACACATTCTCTCTCTCTTTCTCTCTCTCTCTCTGTCTCTCTCTCGGAAACATTTGCACACACAAACAAACACGCACACACTGATCACTGTCTGCGTACACTGCACCTGCACATTGTCAGTCTCCAGTGGACAAAAAGGGAATGGAGAGATAGAGACACAGAAAAAAAGAGTGAGAGAAAAGTTGAAAGAGAAGAACTAGCTATAGGGATATATACCGTAAAATACCAAATAGTAGCCGGGGCTATTATTTGTTTCAATCACTTAACAGACCAGGCATTTATTTGAGAACAGGCGGCTATTTGGGACAGGCGATTAATTCCTTCCTCACAAAAATCTTGCTCAACAAAACTGGTAAAATATGGTATTCAAATTCTTTTAATCAATACAACTACAACTTTCACTGTTTTAAATTAACTAAATAACATTGTGACCAAAAATAATAATTAAAGGAAACATACAAAATGCACAATAATTCAAAATCATTTTCATTAACCAAAAAGCCTTATGTGCAGAATAAAATACCCGTTTCCCATTCACCCGTAAAACACCCCTATCATAATAGTTGAAACTCCCCCATATCCAGCCTGTGGTACAGTCCCTCGGTTTCTCCACGGAAACCAGGAAGTTCGGAGAGTTTGCATGGTGGTCAGTAACAGAAACACAGTTGTGCTTTTAAAATGCTAAAAACCAATAAACTTTGATGTTTAAAATGGGCAGTGTGTGTATAATGGTGTTTCTTTGCTAGTAGATGTGCTTAAAACAGTCGATAGATGATAATGATTACATCTATGAAATGTGCATTGTAGGCTACACGTGAGATTGACAAACATTATCGTTACTTCGGATTTGGAATGCCGGTAGGCCCTCCCTGCACCCCTCGTAACATTGCTATATGAATGAAAGGTTATTGCAAATGATGGCTTACAACAAAACTCTTTTGATAACACGACCTGAAAGAAGGATCATTTTCTCACACATCTCCCCTGATTGTGTAGTAAAGACTTACTGAAAGAAACCACAGCTATGTGAACAGTAAACAAAACGGGCGAAAAAGAACAACGTGCAGCTACAGTGGTCACGTCTTTTTCCTTGATTTTTTAATGAATTACACCGGGCATTTATTTGGAACCGGCCTTTATTTATCAAAATTTACACCTGCACCCGGCAATTAAAGGGAATCCGGCGATTGATTGGAACTCGGCTATTATTAGGTATTTTACGGTATATATATACATATATATATATATATATATATATATATATATATATATATATATATATATATATATATATATATATATATATATATAATACATATAAATCTTTGGTAAGGGAGGGGTGGGGGGAGGGACTCACAGTGTGTTCCCATGGGAATGCCAGTGCCTGGTGCCTGCCTGGCAGAGTACGTGGATCCCAGAGGAGAGGCAGGGACGCCAGCCTACATTACGGCCAATCCCAGGTGAGCACTAGGCGTGCCAGCCGGCATTTCGGCCAATACCAGGGCAGCACTAGACGCACCAGCTGGCATTACGGCCAATCCCAAGTGAGCGGCCAGCCAGCATTACAGCCAATCCCAGGGGAGCGGCCAGCCAGCATTACAGCCAATCCCAGAGGAGCGGCCAGCCGGCGAGACACACTTACACAGCTCAGATGGTGTAACGGCAGTAGGTCTGAAAGTGAAAGACTGCGTGCTTACAGTATGTGTGTGTGTGTGTGTGTGTGTGTGTGTGTGTGTGTGTGTGTGTGTGTGTGTGTGTGCATGTGAATCTTATATAGTTGCTTGTGTGTATGTGTGTGTGTGTGTTTGTGTGTGTGTGAGAGAGAGAGTGTGAGAGTGTGTGTGTGCGTTATAGAGACGCCAACAATCTGCTCCGATATGTGTGTTCATGTCTGCAATAAAAGAAACACAGCCACTGCCCTTTATCCATTATGCTACCTTGGGCGTAAAGTAGATAGAGAGAGAGAGAAGGAGAAAAGGAGAGCAAAAGAGAGAAAAAGGCACTACAAAAGAAAAAAGCAATGAACCTAACATTTATGATACCACTGAGACTTCAAAAACTGAAGTTTCTGTAGGATAGTATTAACCTCTGCTGTATCATTAATCTATTCTATACATCTAGTTTATTGTTTGATATTTACCCAAAATATGATTTAATGTAAAACCATTACCATACATAATTACAATGTCAGAGAAAGGAAATATTTTACCGACGTTTTCCTTCAATCTTGACATTAACTAGTGTGTTTGATATTTAGCTATAGCCGATAACATAGTCCTAAGTTTAAACATTACAGTATGACAACCCTAACAGCAACCCCCAGTGCCACAGTCTCAAAAATTCTGTGGGAAAACTGCTTCTGTACTGTAAATCTATGTTAAGCTATATTGTTAATCGCTTGTGTTTGCTTAATCTCTGCTGCGTTGTTTTTCAGGTGCTCGCCGCATTCATGGAATTACAGACGGGGAGAGTTTGCTCGGCAGCCTGAGCTGCAGGAGATGGCCACTGGGTGATCGTTACTCAGGATGTGTTTGAAAACAACCGCACAATCATGGAGAATTATTCATAAGCCCAGCCACCATTTTGTTGTTGTTTTGCCAGGGCAGTGCAACTCTTGTTTCCTGTTCGATTTTTTTAATTCATGTATTTATTCTGTAATTAGAGATTTGCATAAATTCTAATGAAGGCTCACCAAGAGTCAGACATGCAGTACAACACACACACATAAACATAACCACACACACACACACACACACATGCTCGCATGCAAGCCACACAGACACACACGCGCACACACACACACACACACACACACACACACACACACACACACACACACACACACACACACACACACACACACACACAGAGAAACATACAAATCTAATAACTGCCTCAAGGAATAGCACAACACTCAGTGTAGAAGCACCCTGGGTACAGCCCTACATAATATGAGCATGTTGGTAAAGTGAGTCATATTAAACATACAAGAGGATATTCGCCTGCAGACACAGACTGTGTCTGAATGGTTGAAACACAGGGAAAGTGTGTGTGTGTGTGTGTGTGTGTGTGTGTGTGTGTGTGTGTGTGTGTGTGTGTGTGTGTGTGTGTGTGTGTGTGTGTGTGTGTGTGTGTGTGTGATTCAGAGTGAGAGATACCCTTCACACACAGGTGGGTCTCCAGTGAGCTGCTTACCTTGCAGCAGAGGTGTATCTTTCTGGAATCCTCCTTTGTACTCCACCTGGTACCTCTTCTCCTGAAAGCCTGGAACGCAGCCTGCCCCAGCCTCCATGGCCCCCACCCACAGCACCTGCAACAGAGGGGAAGACTTTAACTATCTTATAATATACATACTTTTACTGTTATACCCCCACCCACATTGTCTGCAACAGAAGTGAAGACTTTCATCATACAATAGATTTGTACAGTTTAACTTACAATATACTTCTTTTCATAGTTACGTCCTCACATAGCCTGCAAGACAGAGAGGAGTACTCTCTGATTTTCTTGCGAGATGCCTGCTTGTTTGTATTGCTATGATTACTGGTAATGTTGTAGAGTCTCTGCATGAGAAGAAAAGACTACACAAAAAAGGGTGGGAAGTCTGTGGTGTTGCGTCATGCTTGTGACGTCACGCCAGACATCCCAAGTCTCCCACGACCTCTGGGAGTCTGTTGCATTTGAAAAGCAACTCCAGGGCACCCACAAGTAATATAAAATCTCCTGCACCTTGTACATATTTGTTTAGCTAATTAGGACAATTTACTGTAATTTTACACTTAGAACTGCACTGTGACAATAAAACTTGAATACTTGAATCCCTGCTGTTGTGCATTACACTGGACTCTGTGCAATATGACTCTGATGTGCCCACATTTCCTCCTGGCATATTCTGCGCATTATTTATTTATCCCTACTTTGATATGGTAAAATGTATATATTATTTTGCATTTTTATTTGTATATATCACTGTACATCCAGAACCTATAATCTAATTCTTCCTAGTTATTTTTATCTGTTTCTATTCTCATTCTTATCTACTGCTTCGTCTTTCTGCATCTGTGGGCTGTTCTGAACGCCATCTAACTATACTTTGTGTAGTGACCATAAAGACTACTACGCTACTCTACTCTACAGGTGATAGATGCTGCAAGTGACAGGGAGACGGGTGGAGTGAAGGTGAGTGAGAGTGACAGTCCCGTGTAGTCATTTTGACCTCTGTCTCTCTTATTAGACTATGCACTCTGCCCATCATTCAAATGTTGGCTGTGTGTGTGCGTGTGTGTGTGTCATTCAAAGGAAGGCCCTGGGTGTCCTACACAGTCCTGGTTCTTACCAAGGAGATAAAAAGGTATAATTGCCCCTGTAAGTAGGCTAATGTATTTTAGCCAATGAACAACTCTTTCTTCACAACCAGTGAAGGACAGGAATATTAGATTTGTTGTGAAGTTCAACAGCTGAGGCCTTGCCTTCCTATGCCAAGGACTGGAGTGGCAGGAGACATTCAGACAGAGGTTAAAAGAGCACAACGGCTTTGATCCAGGTCATTGCCACAAGCAGTGGAACGATAAAAAGATTTAGTCTTTTTGTTATCTGTCTGTCTGTCTGTCTGTCTGTCTCTTGGGGGTGGAAAAGAATCCTGAAAGCAAAGCTCTGCATGATAAAAGCTTAGCTTCTAGTCACAGTAATCATGTTTCAGACTAAAACAATCTTCAGTGCATACTGTTAAACTCCAAAGACAACAACAAAGTTTAATAAACACAAAAATTTACTGAGCCAATTCTCACACTGCAGCCATTGCATTCTCAAGCTTACAAAAAGCACTTCCCGCCAGTCGCACATGCGCAATAACAATTAACAAACTCCCCAATTTTCATTAAAGCAAAAAAAAAACCCTAAGTATACGATTGTTTCCTTATTCCTTGAGGTGCCATACACTATCGCTAAAGGCCTTTAGTAGGAGGAGCGCTGACGTTCCTGTCTTTGCCAAGCAGTCAGCAAGCTGGTCTTTGGTTGTTGACCATATGATGCGATGGATGACTCCGGCCTGAATGAGCTCCTTGATATTGCTGATTTCACAGCATCCAGCAGTGAGTGATTGTCAGTTACACATACTACAGGTAACCCTCTGTGCTTGCAGTCACCTACAGTAAGTTCTGAGTAGAGTGTAGCCAGAAATATTGCATTGTCAATGCCATCTGCAAGGGCCAGTGTCTCCCATGCCAAAGTGCTTCTCACAACCCTTCTTATTCTTTTTGACTGCCAGCATATAGGCGAGAATTTTTCATTCTCTCCCATGAGCATGATGAGATGTCCGCCCTGAGTGCCACCATCAGGAAGATTGCCCATTGACGATTCACTGAACACTACTATCTGTAGGGAGTTGTCTTTGCCTAGGTGCTGGAATTTCAAGGTCACCTCATCAGATTTGACTTTCCTGATCAATTTGTTTGCAGCGTGCAGAGTTTGAATAGTAGCATCTTTTGTACTGGATGCCAAGATGGATACATCACACATTATATCTGGCCATGTTTGTCTTGCCACCCATAATATTTGTCCAATCTTTGATCTAAGCATGTCAATTTCTTTGTCTGTTAGGTGAGCATCTCGCTCAGCAGCCCTAGCAGGGTGCACTAGAATGGGCTCCAGATTTTTAATATATGTACTCTGTTGTGCCTGTATTGTGTCATTTAAAGAATGGAACTCCATTCCAATGTAGCTGAAGGTGTTGTGTTCTTCCTGTCCAATTTGGAAAGCTGCTTTTAACTGTGGTATGATTGTTGTGGAGAACATTTCAGAGCCTCCCCAGATAAAATCATCCACATGGCAACCGAGTACTCCCATTACATTAGAGGAGTCATCTAGCCAGTAGAAAACTGCTGGATCAACTTGTGACACAACCACTCCCATATGATACATAGTGTCCTTTACTTTATTGTACCAGTAAAGAGAAGCATCTGCTAGTCCATAAACACACTTTTTCAGTCTCCACAGAACTCCTTCGCTCTGAGCCTCTGGTGGTGGACGGATGTAGATGTTTATGGTCAATTCTTTCCCTTGCAGCCATTTCTTTTGACATATGACCGCCATGATCATTCTTAGAGACTCTGAGGCACATGTTGGGGAGTCTTTTGGTAGGTCCTGAATGTGCATCTCTTCAAAGCCTCTAGCGACCAGTCTAGCTTTAGGTGCAACACCATCAGAGGTGTCCTTAAGTGTACACACCTATCTTGTGGAGATGCATTTCTGTCCTTTGTCTCTCACTTCCTCAAAGACATCATTCTTTTTCCAGTTGCATAGCTCAGCTTGCTTTGCAGGATTAAAGACATCATCATTGACCAGCAGAATGTCATCTTTACAACTTTCCTCACATAAGACTGTATGCTCAATTGGTACTGTCTAAACATTGTCCATTTGACTCAAATTTACTGAGACTGTAGAACAAGCAATCTCCTCAGGACCACTGAACTGTACATTGTACCAGTTTCGGTTTATTCCAGTGACCTTTCCTGCACGATCTAGAATCCTCCCAGTTAGTGTTTGTCCGCTTTCTCTATCTGTATATGCCACTATTTGTCCAGCTTTTAGTCGTAAATCTTTATGTGTTGTGACTGCTTCTGTTTGTACTGTATCAGTATTCTGCCCATTCTCAGGTGGAGGTGGGGTGACTACAGCATTGTTTTCAGACTCAGGTAAGTTATCACGTGTATTAGTGTCTTCCACACTTTCTGTATCGTAGAGTCCGGTAACAATTGTTTGTCAGTCACCTCTTGTTGCATTTCCATGTCTTCCAGAAATGTCTGTTGGGTATCAGTCTTTCTTAGCCTGAACATAGGTGCCACCATGCCTTACAAAGACTGCCACACCATCTTGGCAGATGACCACCCCTGGACCTTTCCACTGTGGACAATCAGCACGTTTGTAGTAGACTTTGTCCCCAGTCTCATATTGATCATCATTTGCTCGCAGTTGTTTACGAAGGGCTCGTCGGATCCTTTCAGAGCATTCAGCTTCTGTGAATGCTCAGAGCGCAGCATGTAAAGTTGTAATATGCTGAGCCATCCAGGTATTCAATGTAGTGCTTTCAAGGGCTGGTGGCTTATCAGTTAGAACTGACGGCAGGTTAGGATTTTGTCCAAACACTAGTTGGTATGGACTGTATCCATGCACATTGTGCATTGAGTTTTTTGCCATCAAGGCCCAATCTAGAACCATTGCCCAACTACATTCGTTATCCTTTTTTATTTTCAGCAGGATATCAGTCAGGGTGTGGTTATGTCTTTCCAAAAGCCCATTGCTCCATGGGCTATAGGCTGCAGTGGTTTTAAGTTCAATGTAAACATTTTCAGCCATATCCCTTAGTTCCTCATTATTAAATTCACCACCATTGTCACTGAACAGTCTATGTGGGGGTCCATGGACACTAATCCAGCAATGTATGAGATGCTTTACAATCTATTTTGATTTCTTGGTTGTCACAATACTCCCAGCACTGAAACGTGTGAAGTGGTCAATGACATGGAGATACCATACCCCTGGTTCCAACTCGTGCAGGTCCACAGCAACTGTCTCGTTGTAGGTTGAAGCCATGGGTAAACCCACAGCAGGCTTTGGCTTTGGTTTGCTGTACCGTATACAAGCGTCACATTTGCTTACAATGTCTCTGAGAATTTCAGTGCATTCATCATCATGATTGCCTGCACAGTCCAGAGGCATGTCCAAATTGTTTGTGCAATTTTAACAGAACCTTCTGTTTTTCCTGTTTTGTCATATTTTCAGTTAACAGTCAGAATTTCTTCATCATTCTGAATGTCATTCTTTGCTGGATTATCAGTCGCTCGTATGTTCACATAGTAGTGGCCTCAAGAAGTCAATTGAAGTTTCACTGGCTGCGTAAACATTGTGGCTTTGTCCTGTTCAATGTCCAAGACTGCACCTGCTCTTTTCAGAAATGTTTTGCTCAAAAGCAAGGGAATGTCTACTGGCACAACTTCTGTTTCTATATTGCATTTAGTTTGACCAACC
>CM050208.1:31760000-31772500 GCA_027475355.1 Coilia nasus | reverse complement strand
TGGCTCTTTGATAGTGCAGAGAGGGTGCTAGGCTTGTTCCCAGTGTTCTGGTCATCACACACATACTGTACACGTGTGTGTGTGTGTGTGTGTGTGTGTAGGCTAGAGGGCAGAGAGGGTGCTGGGCTTGTTCCCTGTGTTCGTCGCACACATATACGTGTGTGTGTGTGTGTGTGTGTGTGTGTCTTGTATGTGTGTATGTGTGTATGTGTGGTGGGGTTGACAGGGGCCAGTGTCACGATTAAGGGACTCACTGTATTAATGGGGTGGGACCGGAGAGAGCGTAAATGTCAGAGCCAAAGCAAATCGATAAGACAATAAGGGCATGAGAGAGCAGGAGAGGAAAGAAAAACTACACAGTGTTTGTGTTTGTGTGTGTGTGTGTGTGTGTGTGCGTGTGTGTGTCTATGTGTGTGTCTATGTGTGCGTGTTTAGGTAGGTGTGTGTGTGTGTGTGTGTAAAGGTGTGTATGTGTGTGTTTGTCTGTGTGTGTGTATCTGTGTTTAAGTGTACGTGTTAAGGTGTGTGTGAAAGTGTGTTTGATGATGTGCATATACTGTAAACACCTTCCATTATCAACACACCGTCAGTGCTATTATCTCTATCTGTGTAATAGCTCTTGTCAAGCCATTTTAAAGTGATAAATTGGTTTTCTAATTAAATGTTCAAACTTTGCCACAAACTCTTACCTTCATATTTAAAATGCTTGATCGACTGTGTAAGCTAGAAAACAGGTCACACATTCTGAATTTCTAGTCTATATATATTATAAAACCTTATTTTACTTTATTAAGTTTCATCTTGGGTTTTATGTGTAGTTTTTTTCTGTCAGCACTGGAATAGGAATCACCTATGTAACAGCTGCTCTAAAACTGTGGAATAAAATGACCAGTCAGGCTTTATTTGAAGGTGTCTACATAAATGTGACATGAGCATGTTATAACCATGACATGACACATATCATTTCATGTTTTCAAAGGGCTTACATCACCCTTATGTAGACACCTTCAAATAAAGTGTTTACAAACGACCTTTTACATTTTCCTATCATGCATTGTTTAATTCCATATTATATATCATTTATAACTGAGATGAATATGCAGCTTCAGTAAAATGTCAGCATGGTCTCTTTCAGCTTGATGGTGTGAAAGCTAGAGAGGTATTTAATGAGGCCATTTCTGTAGGTTTCCACTTTGAAAAATGAACACTTCCAAAAGGACCTTGGCCTCCCTTGCACTCCTCTGACAGTATCTTTGCTCTGCACATCAGAGGAAATTGTATGTACATATGTTCTATTAAAGTAACTATTAGTGATAATAATCAAGGAGGTTGTAAGGCATGTGTAGGTACTATATTATAATTACCATAGTGTAAGTACTGTCATATTGTAGGTACCATGCCATAATTACAATATAGTAAGGGTAATGGTTTATTTTATGGGGTTGCTCACAGTGTATCTACCCAATTAACGACAGTGGTACAACCTGTGTTACAATACTGTATGTAATATCATGTACTAGTGTTACATGATGTATTTTTGTGACAAATATTGTTACATATACATATAAATACACACACACACACACACATACATATACATATACATATACATACATATAAACATATTACATTGTGTTACACAAGTTGTACCACTGTACCTAATTAGGAAGATCACTTTAACATTGACACCGTAAAATAAAGTGTTACCATAATAACTATCATACTGTAAGTACCATAATGGGTTTGCCTGTATTGGCAATATGCCAGCAAGCTTGTAGAATGCATCCAATGACTGATGGTCATCCAACATCATTTGTTTTACAGAGCATGAAATGATTAGACAGTCACAGAAATGGCTGACTCTGGCATGGTATGACTGCATAGTGCATAGTGATATGTGCATATGGGGGAAAATGCTAATTCTGAAATTTTTTCAAGTTTTTTCAACAGTTGCTCTTCTGACCTACATCATTGTCATATTACTCTGGCATAATGTATCCTTTTTTTCAAAGACACGTCCGAAGTCCGTACATGTATACATAGGTCTAGTTTGAGCGTCCTGTCATGTCCGGCATATCTTGACCACAAAATGACCATAGGTTGTGTGATGCATTAGGACTTAAATGTTGAGTGTTAAATGCCCAGTGACCTTTGCCAATGGCTATTCCTTGTACTCCTGCTCATTTGCACCTGGTATCCAGTACCACAAGCACTGTCTGCACTTTTATGCCAATGTATGTTTTCTACAAATGTGGTTTCTGTTTTTATTATTTATCAATGCCTGTAGGCTCTCAGGGTTTTTAATGTAGTGATTGATGTATGTATACTGGCTGTGTGTGCATTACTGAGTGACATAGCTGTATGTATTGTAAAGAGATACTATGCAACTTTGAGTGCTTTTTCTCAACGGAACTGCCTCTGTTGCCTCCAAGTAAATGGACACTCTCATCAAAATTGACTGTTTTCAATTCCCTTCACCCTGTGCACGTGTTTTCAACTGAACTGGTCAGAGTACCTGGCTAATACGAAAGTAATCATGTCGACCGAGGTAAGTAAAGTCGGAATCCTTTCAAATGTCACTGTGCAAACACCAACACACACATACACACACACACATGAATGCACACATACACACACATGCACACATGCAGCTTCATACACATTCACACATCTGGAAAGCACAAACAGCTCTTCCTGGCAACCACAAGAAAATACAGTCAGGGAAAGGATTAAACAACCACACATTTTCTTCCCCTGACAGACACACACACAAACCAGCACAGCTGAGCACCTGGGCTCCTGCAGCAAGTGGAGGTTGGCATACTATCCTACTGAGCCTGTGAATGAGGACCACAGCAGCATGAGTCATACACACACACACACACACACACTCAAACACACATCTTTCTGACACACACTTCCCCTTCTCCTCCTTGCTCGCTCTGTTACTCCATCCTTGCCTACTAAGAGAGAGAGAGAGAGAGAGAGCTCCCAGTGTCTCTTGGAATGCTAACTACATAGCTCTCTCCTCCTCCTTCTCTCTCTCTCTTTGTGTTTCTCTCTCTCTTTCTCCTTCTCTCTCTCACTCTCTGTGTCTCTCTCTTTCTCTCTCTCCCCTCTCTCTCTCTTTTTATCTCTCCCCCTCTCTCTGTCTCTCCCTTTTGTGATCCAGCACCCAGAAATTACCAGCATGTGCCGAGGGAACTCTCTCCTGCTCCTTTCTCTTTCTCTCCCTCTCTTTCTATCTCTCTCCCTCTCTCTTTCTGTCTCTCCAGCAGCCAGCGATTACCAGTGTGTGCCCAGGAGTCTCTTCCCACCGTCAATAATGCCAATAAGATGCTTAAGCCATTGTCAGGGGAACCAAACTGGCACTACTGAAGACATTACAAACTATGCAAATGAGTGCATCTTCTCAGATCTTTTGATATGACTCAGTTCCCTGATCTTTCTTTTTTCCCATATTCTTTCTCTGTTTTATTTTTATCACTTTCCTCTTCCCTCCTCTCCATCTGTATTTCTCAGCTCCTCTTCCCGGTGTTGTTGGAATTTAGGAAATTTTCTCTCTCTCACACACACACACACACACACACATACATACACATACACATACACATACACATACACACATACACACATACACTCGTGTACAGAAATTGTAATGCAGGCTGTTTTTTGTTTTTTGCTTGACACATTCTGAAAGGAAAGGGAGGGGGGGTCTACATCAATATTTAGCTAGCCAGTTTTTTTTCTCCCACATCTTTTATTCTGCTTGTCAAAACAGAGGAGAGGAAAAAGTGAAAAAGAGGGTAAAAGCACTAAACTAAAGTGAGGGGGAAAAACTTAAAAAGGTGACCACACGGCTCTAAAAGGCTTGCGCTCAATACAGGCAGGGAATAATTTGTTGCTTGTCACGTACAAAAAGCACTCTTTCAACAAAAACACCTTTGAAAAAAGAAAGAAAGGAAAAATGTTCATTTATGACAAAGGAAGGCGTTAAAACCTGAAACTGCTATGCTATAAAATGGCCACTGAAAAGGGCTGTCGGGGAGTTTCTCGGCCTCAGATGTGTCCCTATCTCAGTGTATGATGAGCATGTGCTACTGAACTAGGCTGAACGTATTTCAGATGATTTTTCCCCCTGAAATTATGTGCTCCCCTATGGATGGGAAATGGGGGCAGTTTAACTGTCCTAGTCATGTGATTTTGTTCCTTGTTTTCAAAAAAAGAAAGAAAGTATAACTTAAAGATGCCACATCATAGTGAAGAAAAGCAAATTCACCAACTCCAAACACACAGAAAATTTAAATAAGCAACGCAAGGAAAGTGCCATCAGCAGAGAGAAATAGCATTTACTGCCAACTACATCACAGCTTTAATCCAGTGGCCACTTCAGTGAGGAGCCAGTTGCTAGACATCTGTGAGTGCAGGTAAACAACCTTCTATAAACTACTTCCATAGGATTTGGATGCAGAGGCTTTGCATGGTCATTCACTTTGCACAGTCCTCAGACATTTGGGCATCTCAGGGGCAGAGAAGAAGAGGGCCATTCAATCCACGAGCAAAGCCGCAGAGAAGTCCACAAGGTGGAATTGGATTAAGAGGGCTGATCCATGGACTGCTACTGGGATCAGGTCAGGACTTGATTAACCCTGGCTGGTTCGCCTGAGTGAGGGTGTATGATGAGACCCGAAACACCCAATGACCCCAGGATACATTACTGAGGATGTGTCCCAGTGCATCCATGACATGTGTCCTGCATAGCCATGTGGAGATCAGCCTAGATAAACTAACATGTGAAAGCAAAGGTGAGGACAGGCAATACTCCAAGTGTGAAACTCAGCACCCATCACATCTATCCATTTGTACGTAAGACTCCCATTTGGAAGTCCCATCTTGTCACTGTGATCACACAGCAAACACAATGAAATTCACCTCTGCATTTAACCCATCACACACATGAGCAGGGAGCAGCCATGACAACAGCGCCCGAAGAGCAGTGCGTGGGGGTGCGTGAAATCTGTATCACGATATAAGTGTTTCATATCGGTCGATATCGATAATTATTTAAACATTGTGTGACCTATTTAAAACAGGAGGGAAAAAATCTAAATTTAAACATTTATATTTTTAACTTAACCTTCCTCTAACAGGCAATAAGCATTCAGGCAAAATGACTGTCAACACACGTTCAATGTTACGATCACAATGAAAACTGAACAATTATCAATAAGCTAATAAAGTGCTTAAAAAAGCTGAAGTGTTATAAAGACATGTGCAAAGTGTTAAATGTAAACATAGCGAAACCTGATACCTGAGAAGAACTATCATATATGTATATAGTTTAACTGCATACTTTGCAGACATTTGTCTGACTACGATGAGATTTGTAAACTCCAAAAAAGCTCCCATACTGGTGAGCAGACCTTTCTGTTCTTAGGGCTCATTCACACCAAACACTCACACACACACTGCGTATTCAGCGCGTGGCCGTTTTCTGTCCGTATTCGTTTAGAATGCATGTTAACAAATTAGACTCTTCACACGAGTGCCTTTGCTCATGCAACCAAGCTTGCTTCGCAACAAAGATTTAAAGCGGCGCTAAATCAGAGAGGGCTCTGACTAAACTTACGCCGTTTTCTTAAAAAAATAAATAAAAAAAAACATTCTATCGAACGCATTTTCTATTGATATCGAGTAGGTGTCTATCGAGATACATATCGTTATCGTTTTATCTCCCAGCCCTACGTATTATCTTGCTTAAGTAGACTTTTGGGTAATGGCGTTTCCATAATGCCTGGCTAGGGCTAGATGCATACTCAGGCAGACGGTAACTTCCTGCCCTGAGTCCCTAGTCTAGCCACCTAGGTTTGTATCACGTCATGTGGAACTGTCACTACTGTATGTAGCGGCGGGTGACTTCTGACTTATGCTAGATTAGTACTGCCATGAGCTGCTGAACCCGCCGGCCCAGCACCTCTGTGTGGGAAGACGACGACATAAGCAGGTAAAATAAACACCTGTGGCAGCAGCATGAGCGCTGACACTCTTTAGACTACCTCCATATCATGCCCGTGGTAAAGCCAGAATGTAAATCGGCCGTGGCACGACCTGAGCGACGGTATTCCTAGTTGAACCCAAGAAACATCTAGTAGGAGAAACACTCATGTTACTACATGATCTTGATTGGCTTACTCCATAACTACTAAATAAAGCTTTTTAATTAGATTAGGGTGGGGCCTATCGGCTGAGGTCCTGGTAAGTGGTATTAGACATTTAGATATAGGTGAATTAATTTCTTTATTGAAATGTTCTCTTACGGCGTCCGGAGAAACAAAGCAGCGAGCTGTCTCAAGTTCCACTTCTTGTTCCGCCGTTGGTTCCGGATTTAACCACCTTACATCTTGATAGAATTAAACATCAAGAGACCCAAAAACATCTGGGTGAAGGATGATGACAGAAAAAAAGAAAACAACTGAAAACACACATGGACACGCACACACACACACACACACACATACTGTAAAGAAACACACACTCTTACACACCCACCCATTCAACCTGCCAACAGAAGAGACCAACTAACTCGAATATTTTAATTAAAAACTCTCTGATGTCTGCCCTTGACATAAGATTTTTTGTTTGTTTGTTCTGTTTTTCTCCTGACAGAAAAGAATCTCCATGTACTGTACAACAGGTCTATTTTTCACTTATTTTCCCCGTTCAAGGTCAGGTAAGCACATTTTCAGATCTCTCTGTGCATTTAATACTGTCTGCTTCCCCGCTACGCAGTGCTGAGAAATGGAAATATAAAAAGAGGAAAGCAGATTTTTTTTTCCAGAGATCTGACCCCTTTTTAGAAAGCGAGCGGGAGAAATGTGCCAAGCTTTGTGACAGCGCACAAGAGCACATCTAGGTGATGAAAGGCACAGACGCAAACACGACTGACAGCTGCTCTTGCCACATTGTCATCTTCTCATCAAGGAACGTGAGACGACAAGAGAAGTGTGGAAAATTCAGAGTGAAGGTCACCTAACAAACCTTGCGACACATAAATTGGCACACTTAAATTTGGAAAGCAAATGATTTGTACTTAAACTCATACAAAGATGCTGGGAACACATGGACACTTTTACCAGCCTTAGGTATTTATTTTTGTCCCACTCTCGATATTGTAACGAAGTAGAAGAAGTAGGGGGTGAGATCAAATTTGCATACAATACTGTTAAACCAAGACTGTGTCAGAACCACTGGTGTCAGACATTAGAAAAGCATGGAGCATTTCTGAGGCACAAACCACCAGTAGGACCTTTAGGAATATTCATACAAGACAGTCAAAAGAGAGAAAATGCAAATTCATAAAATAAGTGTGCCTGGAAAAGGGAATGAATACAATCATTTTGTTAGAGTCTAAGTAAATAAAGAGGCCATTTTTATAGCATGCTGTAATGCCTTATACAATCTCCTTAGTAGACAGGCCTGTCTAGGGGAGACATGAACACACCCAACGAAGGAGTCAGGACTGGCAGCGGGTCCAGGGTCAGGGATGGAAACACTATGGGAAAAAGGGAGTGAGCTTTGCCTCTGGAGCTCTGGTACACTCTGGCACCTCCTTCCACAAGCAGAGAACTCAGAGGAAAGGCTGGTGGAAACTTACCAAAAGAAACCCAGGCATTACTGATTCGAGTCGTGTTTTCACTTGCACCCAGAGTTTAAGCTGGGTTGGAGCCTCCGGAGCTCAGCTTCACCTTTTCACTTTGCCAATGCAGCCAGCCAGAGCTGAGCTCCCTCTGCTACAGTATTTATAGTAATACGATAGAATGAGACATTGACCACTGTGAGTAAGGAAGGGCTTGCCCTCCTTACAAAAGCCAATTTAACTAACCACTGCTTGCAGCCACTGCTATAGTCACTGCATGCTCCATACATGGACTTAAGATACATGCAATAGGACTAATAAACTCTATATTGGCATTGTTTGGCATACATCACAACCTCAAAAGGGCTCCAAGAAGGTCAGCAAATGTATCAACAAGATCAACAAGTGTGCAAGAAAGTGTCATGGTCTGAAGACTGTCCTCAGCCACTGTCCAACTGTCTAACAGGATCATTAAATGCCTTCACCAAGCAAGCAACAGCAGGTTTGGAGCATTCTAATAAAAGAATATGGTCATGAGTGTTGTAATGTTCTAAAATTCAAACATTGCATTCAGTGGAGCCAGGTATTATATGGAACCTCAAGTGTACTACATTCTCACAATATAGTAACAGTAGGTTATTTGCCAAATTGGTTGATGATGTCTTATGAGCTAGTATGAGAGGCTATGAGAGGCTGTGCTATGTGGAGCTGCAGACATATGCTAGCACTGGTGGAGTAGAGCTGCTGTGCTATATGGAGCTGCAGACATACGCTAGCACTGGTGGAGTAGAGCTGCTGTGCTATGTGGAGCTGCAGATATAGGGAGGGAAAGTGGAACACAGCGATCCTAGCGGTGGCGTTCCTATCCCCAGAGCGATCCTATTAAAAATCCCATAGACCGATTTTTAAAAAAATCCCACAAAGGTATGGCACGGAACTTGTGCACCAGACATATTTTTCAGGCTATATATGGGGATTATCTACTAACTGTGAAAGTATTGTGTGAAATTTCGTCCTATTTTTAAAAATCTAAATTGTGCCTAACTTGTCATAAACGGACTACAACTTTGAGTCGCTCCCGTTACGTCAGTAAACACAAGTTCACCATGCTGTAATTCGTAACTGATTGCAACCATGGAGAAACAAATGAATGCCAGTTTTCACATTTCATAAAGATTCCATAAAGCTACGGTTGTGGATTCTTATAATCAGATGAGTTTCATGTACACAATCGTTGGATTTCACTTACTTCTCTCGCCGGCAGCTAACTGTTAGATTTGGACAGGCGCCAGATTTTGCGGTGACGTCATACACGCGCCTATCGTTCAGTGTAGTCCTTTATCAGCTTTTTAATTAACATTAAAAACAATTCAGATTAGTGAAAAAAATAAAGTATGACCACCTGAATCGATAGAACTGCCCAGCATGCATATCATATGAAAGCCACTATCTTAACTTTGGAGTGTGAGCCGAAATGTAATTTTTTGAAGAAAAAATCCCATTCATTTCGATAGAGGTGGGGAACGCAACCAGCAGGGGGCGATGAGATTACTTTCCCTCCCTATATGCTAGCACTGGTGGAGTAGAGCTGCTGTGCTATGTGGAGCTGCAGACATATGCTAGCACTGGTGGAGTAGAGCTGCTATGCTATGTGGAGCTGCAGACATATGCTAGCACTGGTGGAGTAGAGCTGCATGGTGCACAGAAAGCCTTTAGTCATGCTGCAGCCTCCAGAAGGGTGTTTGATGTGTCAGTTTGGGTTTGCTCACTGAGACTGCAAACAGCCCAAAGCCCACCTACACATTTTATTCACAGAGGCATGCACACACACTCAGACACACACACACACAAATGCAAACACACAAACTGAAACTATCTATCTCTCACACAAACACACACACACACACACACACACACACACACACACAAAGTGTTTGGCTTTCATGGCCAGGACCCAACTGTCTTTAAGCGCAGCTCTTTAGAAACCAAAGCTCCTGGTGAGTCCTGTATCACAGATAGCTGTGCACAAAGTGGAGGCACCTAAGGCTAGCTCTGCCTCCAAACTCTCCCAGACCAAACTCTGTCTTCTCTGGACCAAAACTCAAAGGCAAACTGAGGATCCAAGCAGGGTGTCGGGAATGCATGATATCACCTGAAGCCAGAGATAATGGGCATCAAGAGTAGAGCTGCTTCGCTCTGTTGGCAAACACGTAGATGCTGTTGGCCATAATCTCCCCTGTAATGATGCATGATAGTCCGACTGCGGAGTGTGGTGGCAGAAGAACAAGCGTGAATAATACCCCTGCTATCCGCGTAAACGACTGGCCCCGGAGCACAGACAAAAGCACGGCCTGCAAGCAAACAGCGCTGAAAAATGCTCCCCATTCAGAACGGCGAGAGTCAAAAAGGTATCGTAATATGGAGCACAGTCAATTATACCACACAAAGCAATCATCTTACAGGACTGAGCTGCATGGACACAGAAATAAAAAAGGCTTTTACATTTGCACCTATTCTAGGCAAATGTGTTATTTGATACATATATCTGAGATAAAATTCAAGTCATTGTGTGGACAACCTCAATCTTCGCGTGTTGTGTACGGACCCCATTTCACTGTGAAAATTAAACATGGAGGTACAGATGACAAAGGGTCCATTTCTCCCTCTATGATCCATTTCCATCAGATACAGGACATTTACCTCCAAAAGTAAAGAATCTCAATCATTTATGACATGTATGTGTGTATTTGTGTGTGTGGGGGTAAGACATGTATGTGTGTATTTGTGTGTGTGGGGGTAAGACATGTATGTTTGTATTTGTGTTTGTACATAATTGGTTGGATATGTGCTCGGTGTGCTTGTGTGTATGTGAGTTGGGGGAGGGGGAGTAACACATGTATGTTTGAATTTGTGTTTGTATGTGAGGCTAGATATGTGCATGCATGTGCTTGTGTGTGAGTGGGGGGGGGTGTATTTGTGTTTGCGTGTAATTGGTTGGATTTGTGTATGTGTGTGCTTATGGGTAGGTGTAAGTGGTGTTCATCAGTAAGACTTTCTGAAGGAGGATCACATAAAGGTCTGTGCTACTTTAAGTCTGAACTCTACCAGTGAAGTCTGTCCTGGGGTCACATACTCAAACTGTGAAAAGCCCACACTTTCAATGTGTGTGTACATGTGTGTACACGTGTGTGTGTGTGTCTGGGGATTTAGGACAGAGCAGCTGGGTGTGAGTCTCTCCCCTCCTCCGTAAGCTCCTGGCGTGGGTGTCTGGCTGAGGCCTTTTTAGCCATGGGTGCCTGTGACAGCTGAACCCCTGTGACAGAGGGACTGCTGCCCACCTTTTCCTTCCTCCTACACTCCCCACTCTGCCCACCGTTCTACTCCCTCACTGCATGGTTATCTTCAAATGCTCCCTCCCGTTCTCTGTCTGTCTCCCTCTCTCTCACACTTTTTTCACACTTTTCTCGATCTCTCTCTCTCTCTCTCTCTCCCACTTTCCCTCACTTTCTCTCTCTTCCTCTGCCCACTTTCTACTCCCTCATTCCGTGGTTACCTTCAAATGTTCTGTCCCATTCTCTGCCTGTGTGTCTCTTCATCCCTCTATTTCAATCCATCTCTCAGCCTGTTTCTCCTTCTTTCTTTCTCAAGAGCAAGCAGCAGGGTGTCCCTTAACGCCATGCTAAGGGTCTCACTTCCCTTGCTTGGTACAGACAGGAACAAAGCCCTGAGGGACTACCCAGATTTCAAATCAGAGTCAGAAAACATGACAGAGACATGCACAAACTCTTTCTACACCCCTCTGTCTGTCAGTCTGTCTAAGTGCATGTTTCTCTCACACACACAGACAAATAAAAGAGAAAGAGAGATAGAGAGAGAAAGAGAAAGAGACAGAAAGAAAATGAGTGAAAGAGGCAGAGAGAGAGAATGCACATATGCAGATTGCCGTACAATCATGTGCTTACACGCGCACACACCGCAGCACAGAGAGAGAGAAAGACAGAGAAAGAGATACAAACACACATATACAGGAGGAGAGCCAAATAAAGGCACTAAAACAGAATTATGAGCCGAACGTGCCATAATTAGCCTGTGGATGTGAGAGATCTTTTGTGAATCAGCGCGCACAAATCCCCCGGTAGGAGGCAGGTGCTGCTGATAGCGCGTCTGTTTATTAGCTCATTAATATGCGCAACACACGCAATCAATGTCACGCATCGCCACAGCACAGGCACACAGAGCTGCCAATATTCGGATTAGAGCATCATTACGCCATCCAACCAGGCGGCACTGAGAAAATATTAGACATTGTCTTCTCTGTCAAGCCTTTGATTTTCCAAAGTCTTTGATCTCCTCTTGGTTTTTTCTCCTTCATAGATCCGCACTGCTATGGAAGGGTATGTTGCATGAATTTGCAAAAAGAGTTAGCCAGGCTATAGCAGTGCCCCCAAAGTGTCCCTTATATATGTTGTGTAATGTGCATGTTACAATAGTACTATTACAATGTTAATAAACACAGCTAGCTTACATGAGTTATAACATGTTGGTGAATGTAGGGACGCTGGTTTTTGTTAATGCAGCAACATCTTTCCAATTATCTGAAGGGAGTTCTTTTTTTAGTTTAGTTTAGTTTAGTTTATTTTAGTGTAGTTTAGTTTAGTTCTTGCAGGGGCCATGTACAAACTGCATAGGATGTAGTTTTCAGGATTTAGGTGGGCTTGCATTCAAGTTGAGTGTAGGTTTACGATGAAGCCCATTGACACAGATGAGATTTGACAGTAGGCATGAGATGGCCTCTAAAAGAAACATCCACTGTGTCATATTAAAGTTTCATATCTTGTCTGTCTGTCAATACATCTGTGTCTCT
>CM050208.1:31750000-31757500 GCA_027475355.1 Coilia nasus | reverse complement strand
AGTAAGAGAGACAGAGATACAGAGAGACAGAGAAAGAGACAGAGAGAGACAGAGAAAGAGTGAGAAAGAGACAGAGATGGAGAGAGACAGAGAAAGAGACAGAGAGAGACAGTAAAAGAGTGAGACAGGGAAAGAGACAGAGAGAGACACAGAAAGAGTGAGAGATGGGGGACAGGAAGGAAAAGTGTGGGGCAGCTTGAGCCCTACACATCTGCCATGACGCAAAGGTCAGTGTGTGCTCATACTCACAGCGAGCAGCTACAACCTACATAACAACAGCACCACCCTCCATTCCATTTCGTCTGCCCTCTGTCCTTCCTTAGCTTCTCTCTCTCTCTTTCTCTCTCTTATCTTGTCCTCCATCTGTGTCTCCTCCTGTCTGAGGCTGGGCATGACAATGTCCCTACTACACCTGACACACACACACACACAAACACACACACACAGACACACACACACACACACACACACACACACACACACACACACACACACACACAGATCAACTGTTTCCACACAGGCTGTTAGTCTACCTGGGCAGAGGGGACCAAGAGAGCGGTGTGCACCAGCTGCTACGCTGCCAGAACTGGTGGTGTGTAATCCACCAAGGATTTGGGGCCACGGGTGGACGGGACCACAAACACAGAAAGACAGACAGACAGACAGACAGACAGACAGACAGACAGACAGACAGACAGACAGACAGACAGACAGACAGACAGACAGGCTGAATGGCAGACAAACAGGCACACAGACATATAGTCAGACAGGGCCTGTCAGAGCCTGTCAAAGAAAGGTCTAGGAAAACCTGCACGCAAGGGTGAATGATGTCTTTTTTTAACAGTTTAAATACAGATTTTATCACACAGAAACAATTACACACACACACACACACACAGAGTTATACACAAAGGCCCTCATTTATCAAACTGACGTAAGACGGAAAACGTGCGTAAATTGGGCGTACGCTCATTTCTGGTGCGGGTTGGTTGGTATTCATCAAATTCCATTGTGAGAGCAGGAAAGACGAAATCTTACGACAGGTCTGAGACCGTGTACGCAGTTTTCAATTTTGACTTGAGCTGACTGCCATAGCATACATGAACAGCAAGTGTTGCTGATACGTCGCAACAAATCCTCATGTAAAATTTGCTGAGTTATCACTTCAACCAAGAGCCATGTTTTACGTGACTAGCACACACGCACAAACAAAAACCATAACAGTGTCTTTATTTTTTATTTTATTTTTATATTCAAAAATATAATTATGTACAATCTCGTAACTTGAAGAGTGTTTTGTGGTGTGACGTGATATGTGACTCATCATTCAACCAGTGATTTAAAAAGCCGATTACAGCTTCGCGGTAACTGCGTAACGATGGCAGACCTGGCTCTTTTAGAAGACCTTAACGCGCGCATCAGACAGGAGAGGATGTTCCGTGACCGGAGAGATTTTTTTAGGGAGAATGACGTGTGGCTCATCAGTCGTTTCCGTCTCCCCAGACATCTCCTTATGGAGCTATGCGACACCTTAGAGCCCCAGCTACAGCGAGAAACCCGGCGCTCTAATGCCATACCTGTGTCAATACAGGTACTATCCACGTTGGCATTCCTGGCTACTGGGTCATTTCAGAGGGAGATAGGAGACAGATCTGGAGTGTCTCAGCCATCCCTTAGCCGAATCATGCCATTGGTGTTGAGGGCGATCAATTCACTGGCTGGCAGGTATATCCAGTTTCCCTATGATGATGCTCAGCAAACTGTGATTAAAATGGCATTTTATGGGATTGCTGAGTTCCCAAACGTGGTTGGCGCGATTGATTGCACTCATGTGCGCCTGAAACCGCCATCCGTTGATGATTACGCATACATCAATCGCAAAAACTTCCACTCCTTAAATGTCCAGATCATCTGCGACGCTCAAATGGCCATTCTCAACATGGTAGCCCGGTGGCCTGGGGGTACACATGACTCCTTTATTTTCCAAAACAGCATGGTTGGCACTCGGCTACATGGAGGCGCATTGCCTGGCAAGAGCCATCTCATAGGTGAGTTGGGCACAAATTGCTCAAACAACCAAAGATAACCAAAGTAAAAATAATAGTGTAAGTATGCGTTATTACATAGCTATTAGGTTATTCCATTGTGCCTACTGAGTTGTCTAGACGTTTATTGCTCAAACACGGAAAAAATAAACAAATCAAAATCTGAACCGCCGCAGAATCAGGTACATCACTATAAATAGTAACTGTAGACAAGTTACTGACTCGAAGTTGTGTTGGGAAATATGGCGTGTGTTGTTCTTTATATCTAGTCTCATTTTACCTCCTCTTCAAACAATTAACACGTCTCTGCAATTCCCCAGGTGATAAAGGTTATCCATTGACCGAATATCTCATTACCCCTCTAGCGCACCCACAGACGGAGCAGGAGAGGCGTTTTAACCGCTCGCGTATTCACACGCGCGCTATTGTGGAGAGATGCATCGGGCTCCTAAAGGGCAGGTGGCTCTGTCTGGGGGCAGCGGGGGGGGAGTCTTTTGTACACACCCGAAAAGGTGTGCAATATTATTATTGCACGTGGGGTTCTTCACAACATCGCCCAGAAGAATGGGGTACCTTGTGACCACGTACACCAGGAGAACCCCATACCCAGAGATGCATGGCCTGTGCCTGCACAGGCTACAGCGGTCAGGAGGGGAGAGGAACTCATTCGGCGATTTTGAGACTTTTGGTAAGGGCACAGCAAAAAGGACATCTTATCTAGATTATTTCGTTTCGAGTAATCTAAGTGAAAGAAATCACCTAAGAACTAGGCCTATTTTTAAACTAGAAAGAAGAACAATTCACTATTTCGGCTTAAAGGCATTTGCCAGTGGGGTGAGTTGGGTGAGATTTGTTGTACTCATTTGAAGCAAATCGTTACCTATACTGGCAAATGTTTTAAAACAAGTGAAAAGTCTCTAATTTGTTGTTCGAAAACACCATTTGCTCTGTGATTTTTAGGCCTACTTAAATTAGGCTTACATAACACTAGAACAATAAGCTAGGTAAGATTCCTTTTGCAGCACGGTCTATCATGGTAAAATATAACACAGGACACCGATTTATCAGTAGTCATTTATTTTGTGACTTAAGTGTTTCACTGATTTCTTTCAGTGTGGTGTCAATTGACTGCATTGTATTTGTCAACGCAATCATCCATGTCACAATTTGTGTTTGTTTATCGAGGACCTCATTTGTCAAGACTGCCGGGCGGCGAGATGAGATGGAGGGTGACGGTCCAGGGGCAGAGAGAGACGGTGACGGTTCCGGGGCACTGTCGGCGTCTTGGTCGCCTACGGATTGTTGCCCAGACGCCATTCCAGATTCACCTGAGAAAATAAAATTAAGTTTGATTTCTGAGCCTCATTTGTGATCATTTCTTTTGAATATTGAACCAATTGATGAAGTGGAATCAGTTCCTGTGGATGCAGGCATTCTTACCATTGTCGAGCATGGACCCGGGGTCATCTGTGTCCTTCCCCCCTTCAACGCCTGAAGTGGACGAAGTCCCGATCAGGCCGGCCACCCTCTCCTCCAAGGGGCTTAGGGCCAGTGCTGGATCGTTGGTGCCCCCACCAGTCGCAGCCATGCTGCGCTTCAGCTCTGCCACCCTCCTCTTCGTGGACAGTTTAAGATCCGACCATTTTTTTCTTACCTATTGGAAATAAACATTTTAAAAGTAGCCTGGTCTAATATATATTTTGGGATCATCTGGTGTTTTAACAAATGTTTCACTGACCATCAGATTTAGGGAATAAACATACCTCATCTGGTGTACGATTCACTTCGCCCACGCTATTCACTGCCGCAGCAATCTCTCTCCATGTCCTCGATTTTTGGGTACTTTTAATTCCCGATTTCAGACTCCCAAAAAGCACCAGGCGATTTGAATCTACCTGGGCCGTCAGGGTATCAATCTCGGCTTCAGTGAAGTTTCTTTTCTTTGCCGCCTTCCGTGTCTCCATGTCGTGAATTCTAGAGGTGCGGCCTCTAAGCCCCTTTATATAGAGGGCGTGATTAGGCTAATTACGATGGATTTTAGCCGCAGGATTTATCAACACCCTGACGTTCCTACGTTGGGATTGGGGTGGTACGGATGCTTCGTAAATCTCACGTGAGTGAGTTCGTGAGTTCTCCGCTCATATTTACGCTGGTTTCTACGATAGCTTGATGAATGAGGGCCAAAGAATCACAGGTAAACAAATGAAGACATGAACACAAGTAATTCTAACACACACACACACACACACACACACACACACACACACACACACAAGAACATGCAGCCATATTAGCCAAAGGGGAGGAACATGGCTCAGACAAGAGCAACAACATCACTCCATCCATCATTCAGCCTCGGCTTAGCTACACACACACACACACACACACAGGCTCAAAGGCTTCTGACGAGATACTTCATCATTGTTCTCCCGCTTCACAACAACAACGTATGTGCGACAACTGAAGGTCAGGCCTTGAAGAAAGTCTTGTGTTAACTGAACCATCTCTATGGGGGAACTTTAATCAATATGAATACACTATCAACGTACGGGTTTATGCCACACTCACTCTTGCTACTTTGAAGACAGCATTCAGACTTTAACATGTCATTTACAGCACCCCCATCACATAAGTTAATATTACAATGCGTAGAGTCACAAAATCCCCTTATAAGTAGTTGCATTGAAACCCCAGCTCTTTCAAAAGGAACCCTGTGAATAAATGAGCATAGTCTCAATCTAGAAGCCATTAAAAATAGAATTTACTTTTCAAATCAAATCAAGGCACGGACTCCTTGTGTGTGTGTGTGTGTGTGTGTGTGTGTGTGTGTGTGTGTGTGTGTGTGTGTGAGTATATATATATTTGTGTGTGTGTGTGTTGAGTGTGTATATGTGTGTGTGTGTAATGTGAGGGGGCAGAGAGAAGAGGTGATTAATGAGTAGAGCAAGGGGAGATGGCAGGGGGCACAGCAGGCCCTGGCAGTGAAGGACGAAGAGCTTGTTGTGCACATGTATGCACACACACACACACACACACACACACACATACACACTCAAACACACAAACACGCACGCAAAGTTAGCTGTTACTTTCCAGTCAATGGGAAAGCTGCAAGATATAAGTGGCGATGTAAAATGACAAACGAAAATGCAACACAGCATTTTGCAACGTAAAGATTTTGGCGTGGTATTCTTTGCTTTTTGATGAGACCAGGTTGCATGAGGACAAAACAGTGGGGAAGACAAACACAAGAGGGTAAAGAGCGCTAATTCATGTAGCCCAAAATGACTATAGTTCACTCTGTCTGTGGGATTAACATTGACAGGAGCTGTCCTGACCTTGACTGTATTGAACTTTTTTCCCTTTTTTTCTTGAAATATTGTCTTCTTTTTGCAGTATGATTGCTGACTGACCAAAAGGTTTGCCAGAAGGGAAGCGAGATCAAGAAGAAAGCAATGCCAACAAACTTTTGAGAAATTCACAACTTTCATGAACTTTTTTCTCAGTTTGCTTATTTGCACCTTCTGACACTAACCTCTCGTCAGACACCCCTTATCTGGCAACCCTTTTGACGAATCAGAGCACTCTATAAGGGGCAAAGCATTGTGGGTAAGTCCGGGGGATGGGGGGTGTGTGACTAGATGGGGGCTCCCTCAAATTACACGCTCAGCATGGGAAAAGCAGGCAGGGGGTGGCGATGTGTGTGCGCGTGTGTGTGCGCGTGTGCATATGTGTGTGGGTGTATGTGTGTGTGTGTGTGTGTGTGTGTATGAGAGAGAGAGAGAGTATGTGAGTGTGTGGGCATAGAGAGTTAACATCCATGTTATTGGAGAGGAGGACTGATGTTGAAGCTTGAAGAGGATGTGCGGATGGTGTAGAAGGTGGGGTGGAGTGTGTGTGTGTTGGGTGTGTGTGGATGGTGTAGAGGGTGGGGTGGAGTGTGTGTGTGGGTGATGTGTGTGTGTTGATGGTGTAGAGGGTGGAGTGTGTGTGTGTGTGTGTGGGGGGGGGGGGGGGGGGGTGTAATTAAAGAGCGAGGCAGTCAAAGCCAATACAGAAACATAATGAGGGAAAGAACGCAGCTGAAAAGGGAACGGTAATTAAAAGGCGCCGCACTATTGAAAAGTGGGCAGACAAGAGCAGACAAAACTGCCAGTATGGATAAGAGGGGGGATCTCCTCATTCTCTCTCTTTCTCTCTCTTTCTCTCTCTCTCTCTCTCTCTCTCTCTTTTTACCCATCATCCTCAGGGTGACCTTCATGCAAACACAGACAGAAAAGTACTTAGACACAGTGAGGCATGGAGAAAGAAAGAGAGAGCGAGAGAGAGAGAAAGAAAGACAGAGAGCATGAGACAGAAAGAGAGAGGAATGGTCAATTGTGTGTCGTGCTTCTCTTGTGTGAGTGTACAGTTCCAGGCTGCAGCTCCTAATTGCCCCGCTCTGGCAATCAGAGGCTTGATTAGCGGGCCTCCGGAGTGCAGAGATCTAGTGCTCTTAGCCAAAGCTGCCAGGAGACGCCACTTTAAAAAGCCTGCTCGACCTTTGCACCCTACCCACCTACTACCTCCACACACACACACAAACACACACTCAAACACACACACACTCACTCCATCACCCCAAACCCACGTGTTTCTTTGACGTAACCTACTGCAGCAGAGTTGCCCGTTGCTTGCATGCCTGTTCTGTGTGTGTGTGTGTGTTTGTGTGTGTTTGTTTGTGTGTGTGTGTGTGTCAGAAAGACAGAGAGCGTGTGCATGTGCACCAGGGTGGAGAAGCGGGCGGTTGAATTGGGGTCGTGGGAGCTGGGCTTGAGGGTGCCTCAGCTGAACTTTCCGGAAGCGAAGGCTGATGGGGAGGTGGGGGTGGCACTCGGCACTCCTCCACTTGAACATCTCTGCCGCTGCAGCATGGCCGCGGGGTCGGGGGGGATCAGGGGGTTAATGGGCATCTGGCAGGGTGCACGGGGAACACCAGATGAGGAATAATGAGGCACACAGGAAGCCAACGAAGGAAGATGAGACATAAGAGGCGTTCAAAATGGAAAACAAAGGGGGGGATAAAAAATAGCTCGCCATGCTCAAATGTTTTGCATCAGTTACTCAGCTGGCTCACAGGGAATACACACACTCACATGGTCAGAGGAGTTAGATACCAGAGGAAAAAAAAAACACAAAATAACAAACAAACGCAGGTGGTAGTAATGGTTTTAATTTAAATTGATCAATTAATTCAGACTCTTTCGACATTTAACATTTTAACTTATGACATATAATAAAACATGGACTTATGACCTATAATAAACATGCATTTATGACCTGTAATAAACATCCACTTACGACCTGTAACAAACATGCACTTATGATCTGTAATAAACATGCACTTATGACCTGTAATAAACATACACTTATGACCTGTAATAAACATGCTCTTATGATTTAAAGTGAAAGTGGC
>CM050208.1:31737500-31745000 GCA_027475355.1 Coilia nasus | reverse complement strand
GTGCAGTATATTTATATGATGGTTTTTTCCGAGCTGAAGCATAAGCATAACGTGTGTGTGTGTGTGTGTGTGTGTGTGTGTGTGTGTGTGTGTGTGTGTGTGTGTGTGTGTGTGTGTGTGTGTGTGTGTGTGTTTGTGTGTGTTATATGTGTGAGTCCATGCACACAATCCCACATGAGTGATGTTTCTTCTTGTCATCATATGGTGTTAACTTTATTACCCACCACCTTTATTATTCACAACCACCTTCCCACAAGCCCTTGCTCCATGTTCCAACAGTATCACTTCCTTCAGGGGTAATGTGTCTGTTGTGATGCCCTACTTTTATGTCTATGCTTCTTTAGAAAGAGTTGCTGACATGTTGTGAAGTGCTAACCTGTCTTAAGTTTACCACATGGTGCAGCCCTGTGCCAACCCAAACTTGAGTCAACAGTTCTGACTTGAGCAGATCTGTGGTGGGCCAGTGGGATGGGGATATTTTTCAGATCCTAAGAATCATGGAGCATTATTAGTTTTAGAAAAATATGATGAAACTTAGCCCTTGCAGTTACTACTGTAAAAGCACTTCAAACTGCAGTCAATCAAAATGTGCAGTCCTGCTTGCTTGTTGAGCTGATGAATGAAAGCGCGCTGTGAATGCCAGGAGAGTTTCCTAGCTGAATGTTTATGTGCAACAGATTCCCGCTGCCATCACGCCTGCTGTTGCCTCCCTGCCGGAGGAAGAAGTGGGGCAAATACACCCAGCCACAGCACGTGCCGTCGGCTAGCAATCTCACTGTGGAGCACCATGCTAACTTAACTTAGAGCTCATTAACACCAAACACTCAGCGTATACAGCACGTAGACAGCAAGTGCCTGTGTTCTGTCCATATTCGTTTAGAATGCACCTTAACATATTAGACCATTTCCACCACATGTGTGATCTGACCGTATTCGTCACACATACACACATATTGTACACGGTTACGTGCTGTACACACCCAAGTCGGTGGCATAGGCATTAGGCATAGACTATTATAGCTAGATAGATTACACAGGGTGCCTAGGCAGTCTTTGTCATACGGCCAGTTGTGATAGTCATGATATAAAGACTACAGCCTAATAAATGCCTTTTAAGGTTTCAAAAGACAAGTCATGATCAAATGACAACACAAAGTAAAGAAAGAAACAGAAGCTATCCTAATAGCTTAAATGTACTACAATGGAGCAATGATGTAAACATTCCTTTAATGTAGAAAATGCACAATGTAAATGTTTAATGTGTAGATACTGCTCAGTCTTAAAGATATTTTTTTTCATAGTGGATGGTTGAACATTTAATTCCGGGGGGGTCTGCGCACCTGAAAATATTTTTCCTCAAAAGATGATGAAAATGGTTGACACTTAAAAAATGTCAAAAAATAAAGTGTGTGAATCACTTTCCTCGTAAATACTGGAGCAGAGATGTGCATAATTATTTTCTTGTAACTAGTTCAGCTATTAAGAATTAATATTTTAGAAAGATAGGTCACGATGCCACACACAGAAGGGCCATTTAAAACGGCCAAGTTCAGCTCCAGCAAAAGACCTTGCCACTACAACCCCACACTGCCTTCCCCCAGGGGCAATCAGGTCCAGCACTGAGCCAAATATAGACATCTCCTGACCCTTTTATGTCAAATGAAAGATGCCTTTATGTTGTTCGATAGCTGTGCACAGTGCGGCAAATTAAAATGTAACCAGATCAACCGCTGAGTGCTGAGGTTCATTAGGACGAGGCTCTGGCCTCCTTCACTAATGTACCAGGGTGCTATCACATAGCCATCAGCCCAGCAGTCTCCTTTCTGCTGTCTGAATCAGCTTACACACACTCTGTGCAGTTAATGATGTGGACTATATGAAGACAGGAGAAAGACAAGATGTACAGGACTTAGAGACCACAGGGGAAACAGAGGTAGAGGTGGTGGAGGTTATGGTGGTGAAGGAGGAGGAGTAGGAGGAGGAGAGAAAGAAAGAAGCAATAAAAAAGAGGGAGGAAAGAGAGAGAGGAACATGGCTGGTCTAAACAAAATGAAGTGGCTGTCACCCCTCAGTGGAGAGGAAGAGAAAGAGAGCGCTTTAAACTGCTGTCATATTCTCACCAGTGCCCCATTCATCACCCTGCCAGAGCGGAATGGAGGTGGACCAGGAAGCTGTGATTGACAGCAGCCTTACACAGCAGCAGCAGGTAGAGCTGCCACAGTATTAAATCCACAGCAGACGGCTACGATATAGAGTGCCTTCTGACAACAGCTTCACAAGGCGTGGTGTAGCGGCCATTGTTTCGGCCACAAAAGAACAGGCAGGAGGACAAACATAAAAGCTGAGAAAAAAATCGTGAATGAAGTGTTTACACGGGGAACAAGTATTTATGTGTCTTGCCTTTCAGTTTGTTCCTACATGCAACAAAAACACATACAACAATGAATTATGAGGCAGACCAACAAAACCTATGGTGCAGCCCCGCACAATGGAGCATTCAAAACAGCTTTTTGACCAAATATCTGCAGACCTAAATGTTATTTATATTGTGCACATGATGACTTCGTGAACACTTTGCCCAGGGGCCCATACCCCCCTTAATCCGTCCCTGGTTCAGGTCTAAGAGGCAGAGCTGAATGGAAATTGTGTATGAGATCCCATCTCTCTAAATGTTTGTATGGGTCCAATTTGGCTGTTGTTGGTCTGTGGGTGTGTGGATGACCATTTCTTTATTTATACACATGTAGACAGAGTAACCTGTACCCATTTTCACATTTTCAACACTCTCTTTCACCCTTTTTTGTCTGTCTCTCACCCTCTTCCGTATGTCTCTCTCTGTCTGTCTCTGTCTTTGTCTCTGTCTTTCTCTCTCTCTCTCTCTCTCTCTCTCTCTCTCTCTCTCTCTCTCTCTCTCTCTCTCTCTCTTCCCCAAAAAGAGGTGTACTCACTAAATAGCCACTTGGGTGGAACATTTGTGTTACAGGCTCATTATGTTTTTTTAATTTATTTTTCCATTTTCTATGAGGTGTTTTTCTTCTCTTTTTTGGCAGATGCAACACAGCGGATTGTGACCCATTCCACAGCCAAAAGTGGTTGTCCCTGCCATTCTGCCATTAACAAAACACAAACACTTTTCTTTTGCCTATTTAACAGTATTCTACCTACTCTCCTGTCCACCCCATTTACCCACTGTGGCACACCAGCGATGGACTCAAATCTGTGTCTGTCCCACACACACTTGCAGTGCAGACAAAAAGTGCAGGCAATCTTTCAATCAGATCTTAAACCACTTTGTGCACCAGTCAAAACTAAACTAAGCATTTAATCTGTCGATAAGCTAAACCTCCGTTAGCCAGGCTGGCCCTGCCAAGGCCATAATGTTTGAACGAGCGAAAATCGCTGGCCGTTTCAGCACTGTTTCACTAAAGCACACTAGGGGGAAAGGAGAGAGAGAGGTTGGCATGAAAAGGCCTGCACCAAGCAGAGAGGAAGAGAGGAGAAAAGGATTAAGCAACCAAGCCCAGCAGGAAACAGCTGAGTCTGTCAACAAACACCTTGTACTAAATTAAATCATACCTACAGCTCCACCACCACCAGCCAGAACACCCCACCACACACACACACAAACACACTCCCATACACACACACACACACACACACTCCAAGCACCTTTGGGGTATAACCACTGAAGCAGATCATCAAGACAATTCATATTAAAAAGTAAAGAGCACAGAGGTAAAAATACACTTTCCAACTCAACACTAAGTGAACAAGCTAATGTTCAGAGGGTGCAGAGAATGAATCTGCTCATGGGTGCAGACTAAATCGAGAATGAGCATACTGGTGTCCAGAGGCTACTGAGAATGAATGTGCCCATGTGCAGAGATTAGTGAGAATGAACATGCTCATACTCAGAGGGCGCTGAGAATAAAAATGTTCATCTACAGACAGGTATGGAGAGTGAACGTGCCACATTCAGAGTGTACTGAGAATGAGAGCTCCTATATTCACAGAGATTCATTAAAACCAGAAGATAAAGCATGAGTTACAGTTGCTCATGCATGAATAGAGATATAACACGAGGGACTTGAAATACAAAACAAATGACAAATAAATGAAATACAAAGAAAGATAAGAAACGGCGATATACACTTAATATGTGCACAATTAACATATCTACAGCAGGTGTGCTACACCGTTGGCATGTACAATTACCAGCATATGAATCGTGGGGCAACACACAGGTATAGTGGATAGTAGTGCTGGAACGTAAACGTGTAGAAGTAAAAGTTTATAGGATTAGTGTTAGGAAGACACTGGTTAATGTACAGGATTAGCATAAGGAAGTCACTTAAGTGTATAGGGTTAATGTCAGAAAGAAACTTTGTTTAGGATTTATATGAGGAGGACACTATTTGCAAAGGATTACTGTAGGCACACTGTTGTTATACAGTTGTGAGCAGGGGCGGCACAGAGGGTGGCATGGGCCCTCGCAAAAAAAATGAATTGGAATGTGAAATTGCTGAGTAGGGTGTGACAATTTTGTTGGTGCTGCTGCTAATGCCCTTTGGCATAATGTACCAAGCAGCCATGACGCCATCTCTTTTGGCACTTAGCTAAGCCAGCCTCTGTTCCCCTGAGGGGCGACACAACCTGAGAGAAAGGCAGACGCCATTAACACACATACCCAGCACATACTGTAACAGCCACACTGACTCGAAATGCAGTCTGTCAGTTTTGCTAACAACTCACTCTTGCAGTGTTTCAAATAAGTTTCAGTCACGTGGTAGTGCTTGCCAAGACTGACAGACAAAAAGTCAATAAAAACCATTGAGAAAGCTGACTTTAAAAATCTTCATCTGCCATCTTGCCAAGCCCAGATGGATAAATAAGTTAGGCTTTGTAAACTTTTTTAGGCTTTGTTTTTAAAGTGAGATAATACGACTGAGACAAATGGAGATCTTCAAGTGAAAACTGTGGTTGTGTCTGAAACGATACAAAATACTGCCTTTGAAGAGAGCATTTGGTAGCAGCAAAGCTTCAAGGCTGTCTGAATCTAATAAATGCAGAAAATGCTGCCTTCAGAGGTACCTTCGTTTTGTCCAATTTTGAAGGAAGCATAGATGCTTCCTTCATGCTGCTGTCAACTTTCCAACATTCTATCAAACTATGAAGTCAGCTGTTGTTGATGACAACTCCGTTCTGTGTTGCTGTCTAGCCAGGTCTCCAACGCGTAGGTTTTAATAGGCACCTTGATGCGTGCTTAAGGTGCGTGACTTGTTAGACAGTGAAGGCAGCAAGTCACTAACTTCCCATTTTGAACATATCCCCTGTCTGTCTTTTGAGGGTTCACTTGAGTATACAGTATAAATTCTGACTTGAGCAGATCTGTGGTGGGCCAGTGGGATGGGGATATTTTTCAGATCCTAAGAATCATGGAGCATTATTAGTTTTAGAAAAATACGATGAAACTTAGCCCTTGCAGTTACTACTGTAAAAGAGAGCTTGCAGGATATAGGAATAGCTGACACCTTGATAAAACAATTTGTGAAGTGATCAATGAATTAAGAATGTGTAATTTCTGCTTATGTGCATGCAAATACATGCACACACACACATACTTTTTTACACACACAAACATTCTTCTGAGTGGTTTGGTTTGACTCCAAATCTGTGGGTGGGGATGGTGTGCTTCCCTGATATAGATATGAATTATGATTCTTTCAGAAAATCCAACTCTCTGTAAAACACACACACACACATACACACACACACACACACAGACACACACACACACACACACAGATATGTACAGTACAGGCCAAAAGTTTGGACACACCTTCTCATTCAATGTGTTTTCTTTATTTTCATGAATATTTACATTGTAGATTCTCACTGAAAGCAGGGTGAAGGATTGGGGGTATGGGGGTAGGGATTGCAGGTGAGGGATGGTGGGTATGGGGGGTGGGGATGTGGGGGTGAGGGTAGGGGGGCTGCCAGCGCTGGTCGGTTGGTGCTGTCAGATGGGCAGATCGGCCTTTGGCGGGGCCCAGCCAAGCCCTTAATGGAGGCACAGCTGGTGGAAGACAAAGTGAATCTTTCTCCACATGCGAGCGTGCATGTGTGTGTGTGTGTTTCACACTGAACTGAATCCTTTTCCACATGTGTGCCAGTGTGTGTGTGTGTCTGTGTGTGTGTGTATGTGTGTGTGTGTGTGTGTGTGTGTGTGTGTGTTTCGCAGTGAAGTGAATCCTTCTCCACATGTGGTGCTGCTCTGCTCTCTGTGGTTGCTGTGGTTCAGCACACAGCACCATGAGCTGAGAAATGTCATCTCCAATACAGTTGGCATGACAGATAGGATGAAGAGTGCTGGTGTGTGTGTGTGTGTGTGAGTGTGCGTGTATATATGTATGTGTGTGTGCGTATATATATGTGTGTGTGTGGGTGTATGTGTGTATGTGTGTGTGTGTGTGTGTGTGTGCGTGCGTGCGTGCGTGTGTGTGTGTGTGTGTGTGTGTGTGTGTGTGTGTGTGTGTGTGTGTGTGTGTGTGTGTGTGTGTGTGTGTGTGAGTGTGTGTGTGACAGAAAATAATGGTGCTTGAAAGTAGTGGGACACACATGCAACAGTGATGCTGTCAATATTCTACTTTGGAAATGACAGACGCGCATCCTGATCAACTCCTAACTGACGCACTTCCTGAACACCATGCACTAACTACATGCCCCACAACAGCCACTGAGATGTGTGAGGCCGACAATATAGACTTGCGTATCGCCTCCACAGGTGAAGGCCCCATGGCTACTTTGTTTACCCCATGACCCCATGAAAATGGAAACTGCATCGACAGCCCACAGGGAGGCTTTTTGCTTGGTACTCCTGCTATGTTTAACGATAATAATTGCTGTAATCCACACACCCACACACACCCCCCCCCACACACACACACTTCCTGACCTTCCCCTACTCAACATTAACAGGGATTCCAATTAGAGTACTGGTCCAATGATAAGCTCCCAGGGGTGTGTGAGTGTCGATGCCAAATGAATGTCCATGATTGACTCCTCCTCCTGAATCAATAGTCTGTCTGCTCATCGCACGCTTCACTGGGAGAGGAGAGACACTGGAGGCAGCCCCTCAACTCTAGACACACACACACACACATACACACACACACACACACACACACACACACACACACACACACACAAAGCCCCACACCTCTAAGTAAATACACACGCACACACATGCACATACATACACGCGCACACTCACACACACACACCAAGCCCCACACCTCTAAGTACATACACATGCACACAAGCACACACACACACACACACACACACACTCACAAACACACACACACCTGTAGGCCCTGTGGTGCAGGCTGCCATTAGCCACCCGCTACAGTCTGTCCTTGCCTGTGTGTGTGTAGTGGGGGGCGCTCGACGGGGCCTCATCAAAGTCACATTAGCCCCCGTGGAACCCCTTTACCCCCC
>CM050208.1:31727500-31732500 GCA_027475355.1 Coilia nasus | reverse complement strand
GCCGAGGCAAGCACATACATGCTGTACATAACCCCACTGCCCAGCTGAGCCACAGACATGCTGGGCTAGGACTGCTGAGTATAGTGAGCATGTACATCGAGCTATGTGAACACAAAAAAACACACATTACAAACACATCAATCAAAACACATACATTTGCATACAGCCACCCACACATACTCACACACACATAGAGTGACACTGACTCACACATGCACATACACAGACACATACACAGACACAGACACCCACTGACACTCACTCACACACATACACAACATAAGTTGTTCAAGTCGACATCTTCCCTGACAGGTACCACCCACTGCTTCCCCAGCGTACTTGGGGACCTCATTAACCCCTCATTAACCCCTTTCATATTTTTGGCTAATTAAAGACAAGCAATTACACTGCTGTGAGTGTACAGATGGGAACAATCAACACGTGAGAGAGGAAGAAAACAGACAAGCAAAAGACTAACGCAAACGCACACATACACACCTACACACACACACACACAGGCACACACACACAGATACACACACAGGCGCGCGCACACACACACACACACACAGACAGACAGATGCGGTGTTCTGTTGTTAGCCCCGGTGGCTTATGCAAGACAACTGGTACGCTGTCAAAGCCGGACGAGAAAGCATTTGTTTCCAAAATTGCCCAGTAAAAACTCAACCCCGAAAGCATCCAAAAACAGGAATTCATGCTACATTAATTAGATTCCCCCTCCTGGTTGCGTGAATTTATTTATTTATTTGAAAAAGACGTAGACTGATTTATCTCATCTCAAGAATGCCATTTGGCAGCAAGAAACAGCGATGCGCGTGTCGGAGTCTTTGTCAGGTAATTTACGACAGCAGATTAAGCATTTAATACGAGCCTCTGAAAGAGGCCTTTATTAGCCTTCCACAGATGAGCAAACTTCTCATCAATAACGCCTTCTCCTGTCGACTGCCAGCCTCCATCAATACACACGGATGGGGATAGGGCTGGTGCCCGTGTGTGTGATGCAGAAAACATGGATAGAATCACAGAATTTACACATTAAAATGGAATTTGTTTATAAACGTGGAATCGCACAGACTTTGTGCCATTTTGTTTGTATTGGCATTTAAATGTATTAATACGAAAAATCTATTTTCGTCACCATTTCTGAGTCTTAAGCATCCTACAACATTAGAGTGTTGTTTTGCCAGTAACCATGTCAGGAATATTCATGTTTGGCCAATAATTCTTCCGTTTATGAACACGGACCCACTAAGGCACGTGTAACGACCACATCAAATCAAAAGTGATTAATAGTGCTTTTCATTTGAAGTCAGAGGTTGATTTTCGAGTAGTTGTGCACGTTCAAAAGCAGGAAGTGACACCAAGCGCGTCCCCCTCAGACGTTCGCCCTACAAAGTCAGATCAGCACAGAGGAACAGCTGAAAAGAATAAAATCGAACAATGGGCAGGCTAAGTGTTTGTCAAATTTGTCCAGCTTTCATTTCGCCACAAAGCATAATGCACTGTGCATGCATAGTTAGGCTTAAATTCGGCTGATGGAGACATCCTGAATTTTATTTATTTCCACATCCATCCATCCATCCATCCATCCATCCATCCACACACACACACGCACGCACGCACGCACGCACGCATGCACGCACGCACGCACACACACACACACACTTTCGAGTGAAAAGATCCCCCACAGAGCTGTTTGTCACAGGCAATGACAGAACAGGAGAAAGAGGAAGGGATGAGAGGACGAAGACAGATCTCCTGTCCTTTTTCCGCACTCGTCTTTTGCTGCCCTCCTCAAACCAGCCTCTCCTGCCTGTCAGTGGTGTGGGCAGTGCGGGTGATTCAGGCCAGCCTCTCCTGCCTGTCAGTGGTGTGGGCAGCGTGGGTGATTCAGGCCAGCCTCTCCTGCCTGTCAGTGGTGTGGGCAGCGCGGGTGATTCAGGCCAGCCTCTCCTGCCTCAGTGGTGTGGGCAGCGCGGGTGATTCAGGCCAGCCTCTCCTGCCTGTCAGTGGTGTGGGCAGCGTGGGTGATTCAGGCCAGCCTCTCCTGCCTGTCAGTGGTGTGGGCAGTGCGGGTGATTCAGGCCAGCCTCTCCTGCCTGTCAGTGGTGTGGGCAGTGTGGGTGATTCAGGCCAGCCTCTCCTGCCTGTCAGTGGTGTGGGCAGCACGGGTGATTCATGGGGCTGTTTGTTTACCTCGTAGAGGCCATGTGTCCGCCCTGTGCTCGCTGCAAGCACTAAATCTCCCCCAGAGGAGGAGCCTAAGCCCGAACGTGATCTTGCACTTTCTACAATAATGTGCAATACTCATTTCTACCCTCACAACACATACATCCCCTCCCAAACAAACACACACACACACACATACACACAGACACACACACTGATGCTAAAACAGACACAGACAATGACACATGCATATACACACACACGGACACACATACACGCACACAAAAAGACACGCACACACACAGACACAAACACACACACACAGGCACACACATAGAGACACACACACACACACAGCAACACACGCATGCATACACTCACAAGTACTCACACACACACACACACATATGCACACACACGCACTACTTGCATTAATATCACACTACACTCGGTCAATATGTGGTTAAATTTCTCATTAACCCAATCTCCCATTACTGTAAAAGTAATCGAAATGGAAATATTAATTGAAAGCAGACCTTGTTTGCTGATTGTTCAAAGGCGAGTCAGGTAAACCCTTAAATCTATAAAAATGGTACTGAGAAAACAGCTCCCTAGACCATAATATTCAAGATCTGTGTAGGATAGAAAATAACTTCTTTGCATTGTCCGTTAAACCATACTTTTTAAAATGTAGTTGTTTTGTCTATTAAAAATATGGAAAATGGTAAGAAAGTGTTACTACTCAAGTCTTGTTTTTTCCCTCATCCACAAAATATTCAGGTTATCGGTTTAAAGGATGGAAAAATCAGAAAATATAAAACATCCTCAGACTTAAGCAAGCCAATTTTAAGTTTTTCTTCAAAATTTCTTAAACCAATAAATACTTTAAAACATAGTATATATAATAGTTGACAACTAATCAATCAATCAATCACTTGACTGTAGCAGCAATATTTAACACACTTGCGTCACACCTACATATTCTGAACCAAGTAAGTTGCTAACAGAATTAGCAACTATGCTTTTGGGAAACTTACCCCTGGTTAACATCAAACCGCACCCACCCCTTCATCCGTGCTTACAGTCCACTTAAGCACTAAACCACCTACGCTACAGATCTTTCTGGACTGCTCACCCATTTAAATATTTCTGTAGTATGATCACTTACAAAACTGGCATATTTGACTACCACCACGCTTGTGCTAGATACCGACAAGCTTCCATACATTACCCTCACCAGGCTTGTCAATGGCAAGGTAGCATAGGCGAGTGTTTTGTGAAAAATAATTTGTGATTTTAAAAAGTTGAAAGTGATGGGGACACACCTGCTGGCTCAATTGCCTAGTAGCCGGTACTAAAAGAACCTGTAAGATGACTTCCAGTTTCATGCTCTGATGAAGACTGTGTCGCAGCACATAACCTCATTCTATTAAAGGCTTTTTATGAAATAGCAATGCAGTGTGCCTTTGATTTCTCTTTTGGGAAGACCTGAACATCTACACTTTACATTAAAGGTTCAACAAGACAAACCCATTTTTCTCTAACTAACATGATGCTTTAAAGGCTGCTTTGATGACTCGAGCAGTAAAGTGCAAAGGCAGAGGACTTGACTGACTTAATGGAATAGTTTGTCAGATGTGAGACTGGTTGTCAGATGCTGTCACTGGTTCCATCACTTCCAGCCACAGATGGCTGCACTGGCTCCTTCTGGCCCAGCTCACAATGCCAAACCCTGGGGAGGAGCCTCACCTGTCCCAAATGTCCACCTTCACCATCGTCTCCTAGTAACAGCCTCCCTGGGCTTACACACATCCATCATTTATGGGCTTAAACGGTGATTTCACAAATTAGTTGATCTACCTGCACATGTATACATGTGCCCACATACCAAAACCTATGTGCATATGCCAACACACACATACACACATACAGTAGGCACACTAATCTATACATATGCCATCATACTCACTCTACCATGGATGGATACACTCCACCATGGCCAACTTAGTACTGCTTACCCCTGTACAATCATCTGTTTAGACCTCCATCAAGGCCTCATGTGTGAGGAGCTCCTGAAGACCCATGCAGTGCTATATGCATAATGCAGAGAGAAAAGCTTTCACTAAGGGTGCAAGTGAATAAATGTAATGCTTTGCTGCTCACACACTTAGCCAAATAGAGCTCAGTGCCGGCCGCAGGTTAAATACAGAGCAAGCACACCAGATTGTAATACACAATAGAGATGCCATTTTATTTCCCTCTCCCCTCTCTGTCACACTCTCAGTCTAACTTGTTCACTCTAACTCTTGCTCTTGCTTTCTCTCTCTATCTCTCTACTCTACTTTTCCACACTAGCATGTAATATACAACAGAGATGGCATTTTATTTCCCTCTCTACCTCACGCACTCACTCCAACTTGTTCTCTCTTACTCTCTGTCTCTAACTCTTTCTCTCTCTCTCTCTCTCTCTCTCTCTCTATATATATATATATATATATATATATATATATATATATATATATCTCTCTCTCTCAAAGAGAGACAGGAATACATGCAGGAAATAATATTACAGTGTATAATAGTGCAACAATATGTATAGGTCGTGGAAGAAAGTCATTTATTCTCCGAGAAGAGATAGGCTTATTGGCGATGTAAAAGAAGTGCTCAGGAATGTAACAGCAAGTTCACATGAGAGAGTTGGGGGTGCGGGTTTAGGGGGTGGGAGGGAGAGAGAATCCATCAGGGAGAGCGGCGCAGAGACGGAGAATGTCCTGCTGTGCGTGAGCAGAAATCAAGTCTGACAGAAGCCA
>CM050208.1:31720000-31722500 GCA_027475355.1 Coilia nasus | reverse complement strand
GTCTGTGTTCCATAACTCTATGTAAAGATGTGTGTATCTTTATGAGAGAAAAACCTAGAACATAAAGTCTATAGTTACTGTGTTCTTTCTCTCTCTCTCTCTCTCTCTCTCTCTCTCTCTCTCTCTCTCTCTCAACAACAACAACAACAACAAACACAGCAGTATGCTACTCGATTCAGTGCTTTTGTTGTCAGATGAATATCACAATGTAGAAAAAAAAGTTTCACAATAAATCCGAGATGCTGCAGAAAGATTTCACATTCATAGTTAGAGGTGAAAAAAGTGAAAAAAGTACATTTTCTCCAAAAGATAAATAAATACAAACAAATCAGAAACAGTGTCTGGGTTTTTCAGTGTTTTTCAGGCAGGGGTATTTCTCCTGAGGAGAGCTGACATTTGGCATCCCAGGCAATATCTAAAAGTGATGACGATAATAAAAGCAGAGGAACTGGCAGCCACGTTGCTCTAAGTAAATGATCACACACTCCAGAGCAGAACTCAGACAGGAGAGGAGAGAAAAAGAGGAGAGAAGGGGAAAGGAGAGGAGAGGAGAAGAAAAGGGGAGAAGAGGGTACAAGAAGAGGAGATGCGGGGAGAGGGCACATGAGGAGAGGAGGAGAGTAAAAAAAAAATAGTGAATAAATAGAGAGTGGAGAAGAGGGGAGAGCAGAGCAGATGAGAAAATGAAAGGGAAATAGAGAAGAGAAGAGAAGAGGAGAAGAGAAGAGAAGAGAAGAGAAGAGAAGAGAAGAGAAGAGAAGAGAAGAGAAGAGAAGAGAAGAGAAGAGAAGAGAAGAGAAGAGAAGAGGAGAAGAGAAGAAAAGAGAAGAGAAGAGAAAGAGAAGCCGGAAAGGAGATGGGGAGGAGAGGGGAGAGTTGAGCAGAGGGGAGAAATGAATGGGAAGGTTAAAGTGTGGGCAATAATGAGACTGGAGCAGGAGACAATGGCAATGATAGTGTGGGCTGAAGAGAACAGGCGAAGGATGGGACTCTAAGATGAAGGATGGGACTCTGAGATGAAGGATGGGACTCTGAGATGAAGGATGGGTTCTAAGAGGAAGGATGGGGTTCTAAGAGGAAGGATGGGTTCTAAGAGGACGGATGGGGTTCTAAGACAAAGGTTGGGGTTCTAAGAGGAAGGGTGGGGTTCTAAGCAGAAGGATGGGGTTCTAAGAGGAAAGATGCGTTTCTAAGAGGAAGGGTGGGATTCTAAGAGGAAGGTTGGGGTTCCAAAACTAAGAATGGGATTCTAAGAAGCACAGCTAGGCTGAAAAGAACAAATAGAAAGAGGACAAACTAACACAGAAGGAAAGAAAAAAAGAGAAGAATAGTGGAGAGGTGAGAGGAGGAGAGGGTGAAGGGGAGGATAGAAGGAGGGCAGGAGGGAGGGGATGGGGTAACAGAGGGGGGCAGGAGTGAAGAAAGGAGAAAGGGAAGAGGAGGAGAGGAGGGGTAAAGGGAAGGGGGAAGAGAAGAGAGGTGAGAGGAGGAGAGGAGGGGTGAAGGGGAGGATAGAAGGAGGGCAGGAGAGAGGGGATGGGGTAACAGAGGAGGGCAGGAGTGAAGAAAGGAAGACAGGGTGAAGGTGAAGGGGAGTGAGAAGAGGAACAGGGAGGTTGGAGGAATGACGAGGGAAAAGGGTTGAAGGAGAAGAGGACAGGAGAGGACAGAGGGGAGGAGAGGACAGGAGAACAGAGGAAGAAATGAGAGAAGACTCAAGGAGAGGAGGGGAAAGGTGGCTTGTTTACTGCATCAGGGTTTTCTCTCCTTTTGCCAACATAAGCATATACACACACACACACACACACACAGACACACACACACACACACACACACACACACACACAAAGAGAGAGAGAGATCGTAAAACACTGTCTCCCTCACCATCTCATTTACACACACAACACAACAACTAATATTACACACATAATATTTTCTTTCCCGGCAGGTCCACCGAAACTTCTGGAAATCAGCTTCTGGAAATGCTTTCTATTTCACACAAACCAAAGTCACAACTCTCTGCTCCACATTTGGCTGAACTGTGCCAGTCGGAAGACTGTTTGCCAAGGTCCTGGCAGAACAAGAGTGGTTTCCAAGGTCCTGGCAGGGAAAGAGTGGTTGCCAAGGTCCTGGCAGGGAAAGAGTGGTTGCCAAGGTCCTGGCAGAACAAGAGTGGTTGCCAAGGTCCTGGCAGGGAAAGAGTGGTTGCCAAGGTCCTGGCAGGGGATGCTGCAGGAGTCACCACTGCTGCAGGAGTCAAACAGCAACCTCACACTCCTGTGTACTTCACATTGAGAGGGAATACAGGTGTTGATTGGTGTGTGTGCGTGTGCGTGTGCGTGTGCGTGTGCGTGTGCGTATATGTGTATGTGTTTGTGTATGTGTGTGTGTGTGCGTGTGTGTGTGTGAGCGTGCGCGTGTGTGTGTGTGTGCATGTCTGTGTGTGAATAAGTGTGAGAGAGAGAGAGGGAGAGAAAGACAGAGCAAGATAGAGAGAGAG
>CM050208.1:31687500-31710000 GCA_027475355.1 Coilia nasus | reverse complement strand
CCCCATTTTAACCTGTTGGCAAAAATTCCTGACACTCAATTAAATGTTCACCTATGCGCTATACTTATTTATCTATTTATTTATTCACATACATTTTCAGCTTTTTCTCCCTAAATATGGAGCCAGGTCTCCACAAGGTTTCCCCCACTCATCGCTGTGGGTGCATCAAGACTCTGGCAGCGAAAGGCATTTTACCGAAGCGTGCCAAAGCCCCAATTAAATACCACATGCCCTGAAATTATCTTGAGTGCCTCCACGCCTCGATAGCACGCCCACACACACACACACACACACACACACACACACACACACACACACACACACACACCGACTGAGTGTCGATAGATGGCCACGCAAAACAAATGACAAGAGCCGTCAGGAGGCGCTCTCCACATTCTAATTTTATCATTAGTGGGGGGATGATTTATTCCGCATGTCAAACACACGCTATCGTGTCTTCATCACAATGGTTAACAATGCTGTCAATGGCGGGCCTCATTCAGTGTTTCACAAGCACACTTGAGCAAAACCACACACACACACACACACACACACACACACACACACACACACAAACACACACACACACAGACACACACACACACTTAGAGAGAGAGAGAGACCTCAAAGCATAAATCCACAAATAAATGCAATCACACAAATACACTCAGACACACACACACACACACTTAGAGAGAGAAATCCATCCTCTTAGGTGGAGCAGAGGAGTGTAGAGGACCCTTCCTGCCTCCTCTCTGTTCCCCAGCCCTGGAAGTGCAATCCAACGGGTGTGTGTGTTTATGTGCATATGTGTGTGTGTGTGTGTGTGTGTGCGCAGCCCTGTGAGTACAAGCCAAAGGTACCCCGGTGGAGATGCTGCTGATGCTGAGGCTACAGTCAGAGGTCACAGCCACACACACACACACACACACACACACACACACACACACACACACACACACATATGTACACACATACACATTCTTTCCAACAAACACTGCACACCAGTGTACACAATTGCATGCACACACTCGAACACACATGCACACACAGAGAAACACACACAGACAGACCTGTGTGTTAACAGCTCTGGGCCCCTGTGGGGGTGGCAGGACGTTTGACTGGGCGGTGGGTGGTGGAGGGGGGGTGTTTTGTTGGGGGGGCGGCAGGGGGCCTTTGGCTGGGTGGCTGCGCCCCACTGATAAAGGATCACAAACAAACACGGACGGAGCTGACGCCACGGCAACCGCACACACTCCCCCGTGACTGCCACCAGGCAGACAGGCAGCAGCCATGAGCGAGGGAGCGAGGAAGCGAGGGAGAGAGAGGGAACGGTGGGGAAGACAGGTGAAAGAGGGAGGGATTCTTTTTTTCTTTTGCCAGCAGCGCTGTCCGTTCTGCCTGCCAGCCTGTCCCTCTGGTCCTTAAACATGCGCACAATGGGCAGGGTATCAATAAGCACAAGCTTATGCTTGTGATTGTGACACAAGCTTCTCCACACACACTCTCTTTCTCTCTCACACACACACACTTCTTCAGGCACTCCTGTCTCCCTCCTCCACAGAGCAGGAAATGTCACAGCCAGCAGTGGCGCCTTCACCAGGTGATCCACCACCATTGCCATGCCTCACTCTGACAAATCCCCCGACAAAGCCTGTGTGTTGTGTGTGTGTTGTTACATCCTTGTATGAGTGTGTGTGTGTTTAGCTCCTCTGCCCTGCTCCTTGTCCTCTGTCTCCACCTGTTTTCCAGGACATTCGCTGTGCAGCTGATGAGGGCTAATTGGTTGCTCCTCCTACCCATCTGATTGAGGCTACACTTGTTTAGAAAGGGCTGTTTCCCCTGCTATGGAAGAGGGCTTTTGGTTTGAGGCGTCTTTCGTGCCACTGCTGGCTTTTTGAACTTGGCTGACTTTTGAACCTTTGGAACAAGCCTTTTTGCATCAGAGACATTTTTCCAATGTTCACTTTATTCTGTTTATTTATTAATTTAGACAGACAGGCACACAGACAGGCAGGCACATAGATGCACAGACACACAAACACACAGACATAAGACAGTAAATAAGATAGACAGACAGAGAGAGAGAGAGACAGAGACAGAGATAAAGACACACACAGACAGAGAGCAAGAGAGAGAGCAAGAGAGAGAGAGCAAGAGAGGGAGAGAGACTTAAAACGGTTTTATTAGAGCACTGTCTACCTATCATCAATAAAACAGCCATTTTCAAAAAGCGAGGGAGAGAGAGATAAGGAGAGCGAGAGGGAGAAAAAGAGCAAAAGAGGGAGAGAAAGAGAGAAAGAGAGAGAGAGAGAGAGAGAGAGAGAGAGAGAGAGAGAGAGAGAGAGAGAGAGAGAGAGAGAGAGAGAGAGAACACGTGTAGGCAGCCCTCATCCAAACAAACCCGGCATTATACTCTGATTACCGCACACAAAAACACACACGTCTGGCTGGCCGGACATAACATAGCCTAACACATAAAGCAAAACATAGCCTAACCTAACAAAGCCTAACACATAAAGCAAAAAAACAGTTAACAGCGGCCACAGAAACACAAGTGGCACCCACACAGACGACAGCGGGAAAATGGCTTCCCGAGGGTGTGATGGTAAACAACAACAGCTCCAACAGCTCAGTGTGTGTGTGTGTGTGTGTGTGTGTGTGCGTGTGTGTGTGTGTGTGCGTGTTTGTGTGTGTGTATGTGTGGGTGTGTGTGTGGGTGGGTGGGTGTATGTGTTGTATACTTGAAGGGCAGTGCAGTGGGGAAGTGGCTGTGAGACTAGAGAGAGAGACAGTAGAGAAAGAAAGAAAGAGAGAGAGACAGAGAGTAAAAGAGACTGAGAGAGAACGAGAGAGAGTCAGTTTGAGCAAGGCAAGACAGACATTATCCAGCAGGACTGTCACTGCACACTGCCCTAACAGTGACACTACCAGTCCACGCAGCCCACAGCAGAGAGACAGCATCCATTAGAGGAGGCAGAAAAATACACTGCTGTCCCCATGCCAGCTCAACCTAATGGGCCCCCTTCCACACTGACTCCATCTACATAGTTCATCCCTAATAGGAACTAGCCTGTGTTTGTGTATGTGTGTGTGTGTGCGTGTGTATCTGTGTGTGTGTCTGTATGTGTGTGTGTGTGTGTGTGTGTGTGCCTATGTATCTATGTGTGTGTGTGTGTGTGTGTGTGTGTGTGTGTGTGTGTGTGTGTGCGCGTGCGTGTACATTGTCTGTCTGTGTGTCCATGTATATGTGTGTGTGTTTGTGGATGCAGAGACAGTTGCCCTATTTAATAAGCATAACATACGAAACGTTTTTGTTGGGCTGAAATAGCGATACAAAAAAAGCAGAAACCGTTGCATTCCACCCAGCTACATTGCAGGCGATATACCCAAAAGTATCCCACAACAACCTGTTTGTAAAAGTTTGACGCTGTTGTGACATCAGTTTACAGCTAAGTTCACTTAGTATAAATAAGCTACGAGTACCGTTTATAAGTGATAAACATAGTGCAGGTTAAGTCATGACCAGGGGCCTCATGTACAAAACTTGCGTACGCACAAAAAAGCTCCGTACGCCACTTCCCACGCCAGAGTTCGGATGTACAGACACTGACTTGACGTGAAAAAGTGCGGGCCTCCACGCAAACTTCATGGCTGGCGTACGCACGTTTCTAGTGCATTTGGTCAGTTGGCGGCACATACAGGCAATGCAGCGCAATAACTTCGGGTGTACTCACTCACGAGTCATGACATAATATTGCAATTTGCGGCTAGGTAAAGGTGGCTTTAAACGTCAGGATGCATGATTTTAAACGCACTTCAATCATGGGTTATTGTTTACACGCATAATGTGACACTGTTGGGTTAACTTTAACAGATACATAAAACTATAATAGCTATACTGGAATCAAGGACATCGGAAGCCGCGGTAAAATCATATTCAGGGATGACTGCTTATTAAACATTGCATTTTCAGGACTGTGGATGTCATTCATGCTAATATATCTCCCATGAGATGTTTGTCGCTCAATTCTTGACAGTAGTATAATGAGACTAGAGTTGTTGATGTTGCGTGGAGTAACCATAATATTTATTTGAAATCAATCAATCAAACATTAAAGCGGAATTTGCAGCGATAGCCGGTTTTCCAAATGTAATCGTAGCGATCGACTGCACACATATTTATAAAGGCGCCATCTGAGGGGAAATATGCGTATGTGAACAGGAAACAGGATTTTTTTTTTTTACATCAGCACGGCCCGTGTTTCTGACCTTACCGCACTTACAGCCTTTGCCACATTTGTCCAGGCAAGTTTTTTTGTTTTGGTGCTGATTCCGGTGGAAAGTGAACCAAACAAGATTTTGTGTCTGGCCTCCACCTCCGAAATCAGCACATTCACCTTGCATGCCGAAAAGTTATTTTTCCTTCCTTTCTCTATATCCATTCTCTCAACGGGAGCACTACTACAGGCCTATTTATACTAATTAGCATATTCAATGTGGGGTACTTGAGGGAGGAGACAAGGCGGAGAGTCGGGCTCGTGCATGTGCGCTGGATTTCACATGTACAAAGAGAATGTGCGTGGAAACCTGCTTACGCACGGATTGATACATCTGAATTTTTTTGTGCGTAGGCATCTTTCCAGATTTTTCGCGTACGCACAGATTCAGTAGGAAATCCACGCAAGTGTTAGTACATGAGGCCCCTGGTGTGCAGTACAGTACGTTATTAAGAGTAATTTGGAAATGCCCTTTTGAACTAGTTTCGTTAACTTTAGCTAGTTCAGCTATCAGCTGTCTCTGGAAAATTATTTTATTATATCAGTCAGTTAACATTAGCTCATATTACGGGAAGATGCATAATGAGCAACTACTTTTACACTGACACAAAACCATATTTATTGAGCAATTCGTTCATAATCAGGCCCTCAACGCACTCTCTCGCACGGTTACAACCTGTAGCCACCCTGCATGTCTTCCTGCTGACAAGTGTGAAATTGAGTTGAATTGTACCCCCAGGCCTGGCTATGCAGGACTGGGCTGGGCTGGGCTGGGCTGGACACACAGGGTGGAAGCTTTTGAAGCTCTGTCAAGAAAGGACAGCATTACATCAAGCATCGGCCACACACTGAATGTTAAACAGAGGATATGAAAGAGAGATAGTGAGAGGGAGAGAAAAAGAGAGAGGAAGAGAGAGAGAGATAAGAAAAAAAACATCTGGCATTCAAATTCCACTCAAGGGGCGTGTGTGTGTGTGTGTGTGTGTGTGTGTGTGTGTATGTTATCATTAGTATGTGCTGTGTGTAGCAGATCTAAGCTTGCTGCTGCAAGGCACTCACAGTAATGGCCACCCTGGAGCAGGCCATCCCTGAACTCCTGCGCTAACAATTAGCAGCAGATTAAAGCTCAGAGGGGCTCCACAGTGTCAGGGTGCCGGTGTCATAGCGCAACAGAGACAGCCTCCCGCCCCCTCTGTCAGCTGACACTGGGAGCATGCTAGCAGGCAAAGGCTCGCTCTGCCTCTCTCCGCTCTCTGGAAGGATGCCAGGGAAAGCTTTGCTACCTCCTGCTTTTTTCTCTATTTTTCATTTGTGTGCGCCTGTAATTGTGTGTGTCTGTGTGAGTATGTATCTGTGTGTGAGTGAGTGAGTGTGTGTCCCAGTCCTGACGAAAGAGCATGCCAGTCTGTCAGGGCCCTAATTAAGATGACCGCCTGGCACAAAGTGCTGGGAATAATCATTCACTGATTCCCCTAAATCTCCAGGCAGAAGGCCCCTGCGTGGAAGCAGCTCCACCTCCACCACCACCTCCTCTACCACCTCCTCTACCCCTTATCCCACCCCCACTACCTCCACCACCTATGGGCCCCTCCACCTCCACCTCCACCCACTACAGCACCTTCACCTCTTCCACCCCCTACACCTCCACCACCTGTGGGCCACTGGCAACACTCGGCTCAGTGGGCGCCGCATGAAGAGTGATGGCATTAAGGTCGCGCCACAGATGACTTGGTGCTTTGTCGCACTCCAACAAGGCCATCAGCACAGTGGGGAAAGACCAACTGCCCACCCCCCCTCATGCCCATAGCTCCCCCGACTGTCACAGTGACCTCACAGACACTAAGGCAGTGATAGAGGGAGAGATGGACATGAAAGAAAGTGAAAGTGAATGTGATTCCCATTTGTCATTGTAATCACACAGCAGCAGTGTTGGGGTCGTTACTCAAAAACAGTAATCAATTACGCATTACTCGCTACTGTTACAAAATGTAATGCATTACTTTACTTCTTTACTCCTTATTAAAAGTAACTCATTACATTACTTTGTGTTACTCAGCAACGGATGGCCTTGAGCAAAACACATAACAAATTCCTATTGCAATGAACAAGATGTAGCTCTTTAACAAAAACAGGTTAAACCACAAAATTGGTGAAAATCTGAAGAGTACTGTGCAGGGTCATAACAGTATTACACTGCTGGCAGTCTTATGTCATAAAGTCTAAAACAGGTTAACTTGATAACATTACTTACTTACTTACTTACTAAAAATAGAATTAATGAAATAGCATGAGACTATCATATAAAGCACAAATGCCTTAATAGACTATTCAAATAAAACGGGTTACTAAATAAAATAACTCTGGACATTTAAGATGATGTCAGGGTAAACACGTTTTATAAGCATGGTATAGTCTAGGTCAGAGGCACTTTGTTAAGTTACTGGGGGTGCTCACCACTAAAATGATGATCATACTGCATGAGGTCTTTCAAATCTTTCATCGGACAAACGATTTCTATTAGGCTTCAGCACGAGACCGCCTAGTCTGAACAGCCTCTTGACAGTAACGCGTTATACTACTATGTTACCGACAAATGTAATGTGAGTACGGTAATGCGTTACTTACGCGTTACACCCATCTCTGCACAGCACACAGTGAAATTCATTGAATTCATTTGTTATTGTAATACCACAGCACACACAACGAAATTCAGCCTCTGCATTTAACCCATTACACGTGTTAGCAGGGGGCAGCCATGACAACGGTGCCCAGGGAGCGGTGTGTGGGGACGATGCCATGCTCGAGACGAAGAGCGCTGGGCATACACTCGAAAGATGAGGGAGATGGAGAGGAAGGATGGACAGAGAGACACAGAAAGGGAGAGATGGAGAGAAAAGAGAAAGGAAAAAGAAAGGACACAAAGAGAGTGGGAGAAAGGGAGAACAGAAAGAAGATGGACAGAGGAAAGAGGCAGGTAGAGAGAGGGATGAAGTGTGGATGAGAGCAAGAAGGATGAAGAGAAATACAGAACAACGGATAGGGAGTAAGTAGTGTGTGTATATTGTATGCTATTACCATTTATAGATCATAAAAAGTATTGTTTTCCACTGATTGCAAAATGTTGCACTATTGTGCTTATCTTCACTGAACTGAATTTACAGTTTTTCTCAATTGGTTTGGTACATTTCTCACATCAGAATTGAAATTCTCAAAAGTTCTTGTTCAATTGTCACATCATCATGCCATTTGTGCAGACGAAAAAGGCAGTTTCTCATTGCATTAAACAAATTGTAAATGCTTTTGTCCATCCATGCAAATGATTGTGTACAATTCTCAGTTTTTTCATACATTATCAATTGCTTTTGTCATGCTAATCAATGGGAATCTATGGGAATCTATCAAATAGTCTTACTCCCCAAAACATTTAGGCTACAGTTCATCAAGTCTTAACATGCAAAATGATTTACCAAGCTATCATAACATGTCAAGCACATTTCTATACATTTCCATAAGACATTTGTAAATATGATCTAAATTGGTAAATTGCTTGAATCTAGACTTTTTCTAATGAAGAGAGTTGAGAAACCAATGATCAACAGTTTTCTGAATGAGCTCAAGGGAGCATCTCATGAACCATCTACTGGAAAGTATATAACCAGAGCACAATACAAAGTTACAATGTCTGACAATGGAAAGACAAGAAAATGGACAACAACAGGGAAAAGGAGAGGAAGAGGGGTGAGGCTGCATGGTGGAGGATTTGGAAGAGGATGGATTAGGCACTCCAGAAGATGCTATCCACGCTGCTGGTGTCACGTGGGTGAAAATGTGTATTTTTTTTTTCACTGCAATGTCACTGTCTGCCAATAAGGAAGTCATTCTGTAAATGTGAATCTTGTCTTCTACAATCAATCTCACACATATACATTATATGAGGTGAAATGTACAACACTTGTCATCACACCTAAACCACATTTTACATCAAAATGTCCCTTCGAAGTGCACTATTCAATTGCCAACATGACTAATGAATTTGACTGTCTTATCCGTACACAGTGACACAATGACTAAACATTCTGATGGCACTGACACGGATATTGACACAAAAACTTGCTTTTGAGGGATGAACTAAGCATTTTGAGCAAGAGACTAGCTTTTGCAGGTCATCCACGGTGTTTTGCTATTTGTCCAAACTGTTTTGAGAAATGCACTCGATCTTCTGCAAATTGCAAGAAAGATTCGAAAAATGTACCAAAGCGATAGAGAAAAACTGTAATAGAGAGAGAGAGAGAGAGAGAGAGAGAGAGAGAGAGAGAGAGAGAAATAACCACTTTTTGGTATTTGTACTTCTTCCTTCGTATAAGTCAGTGCCAAGGCCAATCACATACCCACACCTACATGCACATGCCCTTTCTGTCTCTTTCTTTCTCTCTCTCTCTTTCTCTCTCTCTCTCACTCACACACACACACACACACACACACACACACACACACACACACACATTTTGAATTCTTTATTTGAACCCACCAATCACATTTTTCATAGACAGGATTCAAATATTTTTCTCAGGTTCAATACTGCTTTGACAATCATGGGTACAAAAAACATTGCTTGCGCCACACAGCAAGGCTGCCTATTACTGCTGATACAGAGCAAAACCTTGCCAGCTGTTTGGATTTTCCTTTAGTTAGCCCTGCCAGTCGTAACCCACTCATAGTTAGTCTGTGAATAGTGTGAATGTCCCAGATTACCAAATATCAGTACAATCAGTCGACAGGAGTAGCCCAGATTGTTGATCTTCGGTGTTGATCACACACACACACACACACAAACACACACGCAGAAGAAAGAAGAATCTGTCCTTTTCAACTCCCCTGATTATGACCAAGGAAGCATATAATTCACATGTACTTTAGGGCTGCCTGTACAGACAAGAAGGTAGGTCTGAAGTGTCGTCAGATGGAGACACATCTAGCCTCATTGCCATGGTTACCAGTGACATCCACGCCACTGTCTGCCTTAAAAGAGAAAAGAACATGTGACGAAAATGAGGAAAGAAAGAAAGGAAAAAATGTGATAAAGAGTATTATTTATTATGACAAACATCTAAAAAAGAAGTGCTAGCACCTTTGGCTGTGATTCCCAGAATATCCTTTCTTCAGATGAGCCTGCCACATTGACTTTCATTGCTCGATAGTTGGACTCTCACCTGTGTACAGAGGTGCTATGATTTTTCATTGTCTATTTGTTTTGCTGTTCTCCAGGAAGCAGCCAAAGCCTTTTCTCCTGAAACTCATTTCTAAAAGAACTGGGAGACTGCACTAGTCACTGCACATACATCCCTTGGCCTAGCTCCAATGTCTCAAACCTCATCAGCCTTGAAATATGCTCAGGAAAATATCTACTGTACCACCTCTGGAACAATATGTAAACAGATCAGGTTAGTGTACATTGTCTCGTTTCACCTGGGTTGGGCCCAATTGCTTACATATATGCCATCAATCATCCGTTTTGCCTTTTTAGCATGCTTATGACTCTGTTTGTCTGGAGGCTGAGCTAAAGCTATTGTATGATTGTATCTCTTCATTTGGCCGTGTGCAAGCATATTGCATTCACGTTTAGTGAAGCAGCGAGCGGACACTATCCAACGCGACACACTGTAGCCTCAGGGCACTCATCTCCCTCTCTATTTCCAAGTCTGTGTAAGCTCTGTCACTTGAGAAATGAGGTTATGATTGTTATGATTCTCCTGCACTTCCTCTAATGACCTCATTTCTTTTTTTTGTCTGCTTTTTTTGCATGAAGCCTCCCCTCCTTCTCTACATCTCATTTCCTTCTCGTTATCTCTCAGTCTCTTGCTCTCTCTTGCTTGCCCCCCGAGGTGCTCAGCCCAGCACAGCACACACATGCTGCAAGCCGACAGCTCTCAACTCTCAGATCCACAGCCCAGATCCACAGCCCCCCAGTCTTCTTTCTTTCTCTTTCTCTCTCTTTCTCTCTCTCTCTCCCTCTCTCTCTCTCACAAATTCGCTTTATTGGCATGCCTGTGTATATCAGTGTTGCCAAAGCTTACAAAGAACAGTAGCATAAAATTATTCATAAGGTCATAAGAATATTAACATCAATAAAGAACATTAAGAACACACTGTAAGAGGGGTAACCGTGACAGGCAAGCCTTGCAAAAATGAGAAGTCCACAGAGGGGTATAGTGCAAAAAAAAAATGGATGTTATATTTATTTTTACCAGCAAGCCACCCCAATGTCCGTGCAGATATTTACAGTGAAAAAAAACAAAAGTCAAAATTCAAAAATAAACAAACAATGACACAAGGGTCAAAAAATTTAACCAAACCAAATACTTTAAGCAAACAAAATGTATATACAAAACTTGCTCACTTCGCTCTCACTTAACTGAGACTTAAGGCTTCCACTCACAACAGTGTGCATCCAATGCCTGCCTCCCACTGACTGAAAGCACAGCCATTTAAACATCTCCTTCTGCCCTGTCTAAATTGGACCATACCAACACTACAGCTTTGACAGGGTTAAAACACATAAAATTGCATACACTGCAGAAAATAAAGCATAAACTGAAACCAAAACAAATTCTCCTAACACAGGAAATAACAGACATGCAAACCAAACAATAACATTAAAACTAGACATTGCCATGGCGCATATTTAATAAATCTGAGCGCTACCACACAACAGCTGACGCACGAGCGCAGTGCGCGAACGCGCCTAGCTCGGCACAACTAGTATATTAGGCTGACAGTGGAGGTGCGCGCCCCTTTGCCACTGCAGCCCGCGACCAGGAGACAAGGTAAACGTTTTATACCTTTGTTTTTGGACAGCTAAAATGCTCTAACAATAAAGCTATTACATGTGGAATGCACTGTGTGGTCGTTTCTTCCTTACCATATAATTTTACTTGATAGCGTTTTTAAACATAGAGTTGGTGCGTGCACTCACCCCCTCGCGATTAAACTCATGGCATTTAAAAACAGCAGATGTTAAAAGCAGTCCGTCAGTACATCCACACGCGCAGTTAAAAGCATTGTCCATATCCATGGTAGCATTCTCCGTCGCTGTCAGCAAAGTTCGCTCCAAACATTTTAAAAACAGACGCCATTAGCAGGCTAAAAGTCATGTGGTGCGGTGACGCCGAGTCGCAGCATCACACACACCCACACCCACACACACACACTCACACACACACAGAAACAAAAGCACGCACCCACACAAACCCACGACAACTCATTGTACACTCTCACTGTCCCTCAGGGTATGGCATTCTGCTGCTACGTTACAATTCTGTCTTTCTCCAAGAATGTGGGCCAAATTCTCATTATCATTTTGGCAGCTAAAATGTGGTACTTTTTTGCAAATATTGGAAAATATTGTTGCCTAATTTCCTGATATTTTGGACAGTGAAGCAGAAAGTGCATCTCAGTCTCAACCTCATCAGTCGTACAGTGACCACAGATTCGCTGATCCCTTGGCAGCCATGTTTTTTTTATAACGCCCCTCCTCTGTGGCTAGACTGTGGTCACTTAGCCTGTACTTGGTAAGGATCTGTCTCTGCTTTGTATTTCTGACTGTGTACAGATACTCTGCCAATTCATAATTTCTTTTTAATGTTTAATTAACATTCTAATTTGGATTGTGATTTGGTTTGATTGTCCCAATGTTCCAGATAAGTGTTCTTGCATTGATTCATAATTTGTTTTATTCTGATTTGATTTTGGACAGCAGGGTTGGTCTGAGGTTGATGGGTTAGTGTGTTATATGGGTTAGTTAACTTCAGAACCAACTGACTGAGGGGACTGGTATAGGATATATATATAGGGTACTCTTTCTCTCTCTCACACACACACATCCACACTTTCACTCCCCCTCCTTGTACTCTGTCTACTTTCTCTTCTCTCTCTCTCCCTCTCTTTCTTTCTTTCTTACAACTCTACCTCTTTTACGCTCTCTCTCTTCCACATTTACACTCATTTTAGCTGCAGTCATGCAGGGACACACATACACCACTCTCGTCTTTCAGTTGCCATCAAAGGAACACATCTCTTACACAAATGTATTTGCATGCATTCTCTCTCACTCTCTCTCTCTCTCTCTCTCTCTCTCCCTCTCTCTCAGACACACACACTTTCTATACTCCTGTCACCTGAAACGACCTTCCTTCAGGGTTGAGAGGCTGTGCTGCATTCCCTTCTGGGACTCCACCAGAGCTGGGTCTGGAATCAAGACCCCCACCTCCACCATCCAGCACACACACACACACACACACACACACACACACACACACACACACACACACACACACACACCACCATCTGCCCTCTCCTCCTCCTCCTCCTCCACCCTTCATCTCCATCTCCCCCTCTCTCCTCACCCACCCTCCTCTACTCCTATTCTGCCCACACCTGCACACCTCTGCTCCTCTACTGCCCACACCTGCCCACCTCTGCTCCTTCACCCAACCCTCCAGGAGGGTCAGCCACTGTGGCGCAGCAGGGTAGTCAGCTCATCTCATCCGTGGGTGCTTTCCTCCAGACAGACCACTTGCAGACAGCCTGGAGGGGAGGCTGAGAGACAGGCACTTGGAGAGGCAAGTCGTGACTTTGCATCCCCAAACTCAGACAGAGGCTGAGAGACATGCGGAGATGCTGTCAGAGGTCGTGACTTTGCACCCCCAAACTCAGACGGAGGCTGAGCCAATCCCCCAGCCCACCAGGGGTGGTCCACACATGGAGACCAGAGTCAGAGAAAAACTGAATTTATGAGTATATATATATAGCTTGCTTGTTGGTCTGTTTGTTTGGTTATAGACTTCAATACATGAACTTGTTTCTGCCTAGTATCTTCCTTTTTCAGTTGTTAATATTTCTGTTACTAGACACTTTGCAGTATCTTACTGCAAGACCAGCACAACATACAGTATGTATAGGAGGGGACATTTGGAAAAAAGACAAGAGACAGAGATAGAGAGAGCAAAAGCAAGCAAGAGGAAGGATAAAGGGAAATGTAAAGGTTAATACCATCTGAACTGAGCCTTCTGGCTTGAGAGAGAGCGAGAGTGTGAGAGTGTCGTATCCACTATCCACTTTGGCTGCTGAAGGACAATACGCCATTCTGCTTCCCGCCATAGAGATGGCAGTGCTCTTGCCAATTCTCTCTGATGCCTACTGTCTGTGTCCCAGCGATAAGCTCTGATTGTGGCTGATGTGAGGGCCCTTCACTGCTACTTGTGAGTTAGGGCAGCAGGCAGACAGGCGGACAGAAGCACTGAGTGCAAGCACAGAGACTTGTGAAGGTAGCGACCTGCTGTTGCCCAGCTGTATGGCTCTCTGCCTGTAGCTGTAGCAAAGCTTCCTCTGATGCTCGGCTGTGTGGGCCAGGAGCAGACAGGTGCACAGACACACATGCACCCGCCCTCACAAACACTCAGACACTCACTGATGAATTTTTAAAAACAAATGCGCACACACACACAAACACATACACACTGGTACGTACTGACACTAAAACACTCAAAGACTCACACATAAATTCTCAAATACAGTTACACACACACCACACGCACATACAGACACAGATGTGTGCACACACACACACACACACACACACACACACACACAGCACCTGCTATGGGAAGTTATGAGTAAGATATGAGTCATCTCTCCCGTTCACATTTGAGGGTCATGCCTCACAAAAACCTTTCACCCCTGAAAAAGTGCAGAAATACACACCCTCACACACACACATAAATACATACACATAGACATACACACACACACACAGAAATATACAGACACACACACACAGACACACACTTTTCCTGGTCCTTTACGCTCCATGTGTGTAATCGGGAGCCTTTATGCAGTCACACAGTCTTGCTGTAAAACAAGCTGCGGTTGTTGCTCCCCGTGGCAGACACTGCTATCTGTTACTGGCGATAGATAGGAACAAACAAACAACAAAAAGAAAAGGCGAAACGTGGACGGCATCAGAAAAGTTGGCGGTTGGCAGATCAAGAGCATAAAACAAAATAAAACGTAGCACGCTTCTCTATTTTCCATCTCTCTGCTCAAAGGGAAAAACAAAGCGAAGCCAAATCGGCACAAGGGAGCCTAATCGGCAACATAACCATGCACACACACACACACAGACACAGACACACACACACATAACCGTAACCATAACCATAACCGGTATACTGTCAGTCACGCTGCGCAACAAAAGGACAGGTTTTGGTGGGCTGATGAGTTACTGATGTGTGCAAATAGTCACAGTCCCACTCCTGCATAAGAACAGACAGTGGGTGGCTCGGTGGGTGGCTCCCCAGCTCAGTTAACCACAGTGAGATATAAGAAGCAACCTGACAAAGGTCTATGACCGACATCACCACAGAGTTCAGTTGTTGCACTTTCGTTAACAAGGTGGCTGCTGTATAACTCATTTTAGGGAGGTCAACAATGCACTAAAAAGGTAAAAGAGCTAGCTAAAGAAATTTGTGCGAATTGCAGGAAAACTGCAGGCATCCGAGACTCGCTTTTTAAATGCAGGAGACTCCTGGATGTCGCAGCAGACCTGGGATGTCTGATATGGCTCAGTTTAATACAGTGAGGTAAGTTTAACCACAGTGAGATATGCTTAACTACGGTGAGACATAACACCAAAACGATGTATGTATTACCACAGTAAGATAATTATCACCAGAATTATTTATATATTACCGCAGTAAGATATCACCACAGTGAGATACATGTCATCACTTCAGTTCAGTTCAGTTGTTGCGTGTGTGGAGAGTGATCAGAGCGGCTAGGTGGCTCAATTTACCCCTGTGAGACACAGATACATCCCATCATAGTGCACAGTGCGATACACATACCAAAATGACGTATGCATCACCACAATGACACATCACCAAAGTGAGATACACATCACCACCGTGTTCAGGTGTTGCACTGGTGGAAAGTAAACACGTGGTAGGGAAATATAACCCTGCAAAGCATTCCAAAGATCCTTTAAAGGTGTACTCCCATTGTGTTTTCATTTATTTTGCGGTGGTCTCAAGTATTAATGAATGCCCTGTGAGCAGGTTTTGGTGAAAAAAATGCTTTAGTGCTTCTGTTTCAGGCTGTTCTAGTTTGGTGGAGGAGAGGGAGCAGGGAGAATGACAGATTCTTGGCTATGCTAGTCACTGGCTACAATCATTGGAAGCCCAAATAGAAGATCTAAACGTTCTACACAAACACACATACTTACCTATACTTCGCTAAGTGAATGTGTGCTGCAACAAAACTTCTCCAGTAATCACAACTGTGGCATAGCTTTTTTCTAATTTACAAACCTACGTCACTTTGTTGGCCTTTTTCTTATTCACTTGTTTCTCTGCCTCCTTTCTTTCACTGACTAATAAAGGCAATCGAGTTAGAAGAACATTTTCACGTGCAGCATGCATATGCAACTCGGGGTGACCTGTCCTATTTCAAAAGAGCTAGTACTAAACGGTTTCTCATGGAAGTACTCCTTTAAAAAAAGGATCAGTTCTAAACATAAACAAAACACTGGTGGGTGTATTCCAAGTAGGTGGTTTAGTGACTAACCCAGTTAAGTTAACTCAGACTGAGTCGTAACCTCGTAATAGACGAGTCTAATGTCTTTTTTCCTCAGGTGAATAAAACTGATAATAAAAATAAGACATATCTATTTCTAGGTTTACCACTTGCTCTGTCTTCAAATCCCCAGGTAAGTAACTATGTCTGCTTTCTGGAACACCCCTCTGGTGCAAGCATTTAAGCCAGTAAGTACAGCTAGGCAGCACTACAACCATGGTTTCAAAATACTTTTACTACAGCTTGTTCAATGCCACAAAAGACCATTGGCAGCAGCACAGACAGAGCTGTAGTCTATGAAAGGGACTTTTCATCCTGTTCATTTAAAGGGTAATGCGTTCTTGACAGAAACCATTTCTGTCACCATTTTGTTGGCAATGCTTTCTTCTTTTACACACTGTGTTAGTAACTTGCCCTCTGATGAATAAGGTTTTACACCAACACTGGACCTTCGATCTCTAGCCCAAGAGGTAAGCAGGTGTGATAGCTACAGGGTCAAAACCTCCCATGGCTGAACCATCATATCCCAGCATCTCTCTCTCTCTCTCTACAGAAGCTGGAGAGTGAGGTTAACACAGCTCACCGCTCCAGCTTCTCTGACCCACAGCACACGGTCTGGCAGGGGAGATAGAGCGAGAAAGAGAGAGAGGGAGAGAGAGTAAGAGACAGAATGTGAGAGGGAGAAAGGGAGAGGAGAAAGAGAGAGGGAGAGAGAGTGAGTGCATCAGTTTCACATATGGCTTAACTTGTGGCTGCTTTGGCTGGTGCTGGTGGCCCCAGAGGAACCAGAGGCAGCCCTTAATTCCCCCCAATCACGGCTACAAAGGCCAATCTGCCACAGATGCAGCCAGATAAAAGCCATTGCCTGGAAGCATCCGCACTCTGACAATTGCAGCAGCTCACACACACACACACACACACGTCCAAAACTCTCTTTCTCTCCCTCAGTCTCTCTCCGCCTGTGCATACAAATGCACACAAAAAATTAAATACAATGCACACACACACACACACACACACACACACACACACACACACACACACACAGACAATACTGCACATTGTCTTTCTCCACTAAATCTTTTCCTTTTTTAGATTTCCCTGAATTTTTGGCCCACAGCACATAACGAGGGATCACAATTGTGTACATAACTGATACTATCTGTGTGTGTGTGTGTGTGTGTGTGTGTGTGTGTGTGTGTGTGTGTGTGTGGGAGTGCGTGAGTGAATAACAGACAGAGAAAGAGATGGACTATATGCCTGCAACACAGTCTGTCGTGATGAATAATGCAGCACAATTACAAACACCAGTGATCTCCCTCTATACAAACACTCTCAACGCTCCCTCTGGAATGACTGTAAAATCAATTCCAGAACATTACAAAGTCATTCTTCTGTTGTTGTTTTGTCTTTAAGTTAAATGTGTGCACTGGACAGACACATGCCAGTTGGGCTGAGGAGCATGTCATAATCAAGGACTTCAAAGCGCAGCCGCTGGCCAGGACTCAGTTGGTGTTTAGAGAGTGTGTGACTGCAGTGCTGTGGTGCAGGGATGGAAATTGGCACCAGCCACCAGCCAAATGTGGGTAACATAGGGAGATGGCTGGTAGATTTTGAACAAAATGATTTAATGATTTTTTATTGAGTAGCTGGCGAGTTTTACCATCTATTTGTCAGTGGCTGGTGAGGGTTCACATTTTGCATCATTCATTTCCTGTGGTGAGGTGTGTGATGGGTGAGGTGTGTCAACCCGACACCTGACATGGAGGCCATGGGAGAGGAATGGCATGGTGATGGCATTGCGGTGTGCTTTCATCAGATCACAGATGACTACCTACACTACCATGACACTACCATGTTGACTGACCCTAGTAGAACTAAACGAAACTAAACTAAAAGAGTCTATGTGTGTGTGTGTGTGTGTGTGTGTGTGTGTGTGTGTGTGTGTGTGTGTTGGTGAGGGGGTGGGGGTAGTGCACTGAAAGACCAGATATCTAAATGTGTACTCAGGCAGGAGCGTGTGGAAGGTGTGGTCTTAATGTTTCCTTGGGGTGAGTGAAATATGTATGTATGTATGTGTGTGTGTGTGTGTGTGTGTGTGTGTGTGTGTGTGTGTGTGTGTGCGCGTGTGCATGAGTGTGTGAGTAGTAACTGCAGAGGTATCTGAGAGCACTTTGTGCAAGGTGTACTTGAGCCCAGCGGAGGCAGCCTAGTGTCCAGGAGACAGTGCCTGCATGCCTGCATGAGTTAGAGCTGAGCTGATATGATTTGAATCATTTGTCCATTGCTAGCACAGCAAACCCAACTCTTTAGCAAGGATAAACACACACACACACACACACACACACACACACACACACACACACACACACACACACACACACACACACACACACACACAAACACACACACACACACACACACACACACACACACACACAGACGTAGGAGAAGCTATGAGTCATTGTGAGCAATTTGTGCAGCACACTAAGTCCAGCAGTGCCTCATCCTTCAGTGGACAGTTGGCAGGTACCAGCCAGCAGCCACAAGCTTTGCTGATGGAGCAGGAGGTGTGGGCTAAGGGGTGGGCGAATGGAGGATTGGGGGGGTGAGAGGGTGAGAGGGTACCCACAACCCAGCATCCAACACTGTGAAGGCATTTCTCCCTTGAGAAACTGGGAATTGAGCAGACATGTTGTCAGGAAAGTGCCAGTGCAGGAGCAGGGGGTTGGTTAAATATGGCTGATTCTCTCATTCTCATTCTCAAGGTTCCGGAAGTGGATGGGATCGGCTCATTACTAGCTAACCTTAGGGCGCTCACCATTAGCACAGGGGAGAGGGATGGGATGGAGAGAAAGGAGAGATTGAGGAACAGAGACAAAATGACAGTGTGAATATATATATATGTGTGTCTGTGTGTGTGTGTGTGTGTGTGTGTGTGTGTGTATGTGTGTGTGTGTGTGTGTGTGTGTGTGTGTGTGTGTGTGTGTGTGTGTGTGTTTGCAGAGAGAGAGTGAGAGAAAAAGAGGGGGGGAAAGAGAGGGGAAGGAATGACAGCTTATGTAGCTTCATAAAGAAAAAGTGGGAGAGAGAGCGAAAGAGAGAGTGAAAGAGAGAGAGAGAAATAGAGAAAGAGAGAGAGGTGACAGCTTATCCTGTTAATCAATCTCTGTTCTCAGCCCAAATAAATATTCATCACTTCCTGAACCAGGTGGGTTCCCAGTGCCCTGCATCAGTGCATGCTGGGTAAATCTAAATGTGAGCAATGAGCTTGTCTCGGAACGTTCTGGAGCCATCCATTCATGTGCCCATCAGCCACGGGCAGTCGAAAGGTAAAGAAACAGAAAGAGAGAGAGAGAGAAAGAGGAGAAAAAAAGAGTCAAAGCAAGCTCGCTTTTCCTCGTAGTCAATTCTCCTGAGGGGGGTCGAGGGGCTTTGAGGCTATTTGTGGAAGCAGAAAGAAAACTAGATAGAGAGAGAGACAGAGCGATGAGGAGAGAAATATAAGAGAAAAAGAAGAGAGGGAGGAAAAGAAAAAGAGCAAACAAGGGGCAAGGGCACTGGGAGAGGGCTGGTGGGGCTGAAAGAGCGCAGTGCAGCGTGACGCAACGGACGGAAGGATGAGACAAAGAAGGTGAGTGCGTGAGTTTAATGAAAGAGCATAAAACGAGCCAACCTTTCAAGGCCCTCGTAAACATGCCTTAATAAACAATCATTAGCGTGAGGAGCCAGCTTCTCTCGTCACATCAGCTATGCACACACAGAAGGATAGGGCAGAAAAGAGAGAGAAATGGGCCAGCACTCCAGTACCATGTTCACACACACACACACACACACACACACACACACACACACACACACACATACACACACACACACACACATATTAAAAATAAACCCAGGAAAATATGGAGGGAATACCTCTCGGCAGACATGCCTATTGAACATTGTTTCGGCCCCATTAATCTGTTAGGCTTTTGGGCAGGGGAGTGTGAGTCTCCACCAGACCCGCCCTGCAGGCACAGAAGCCCTCAACCTTGCACCCAACACCCCTGCTGGGACTTTGGGCTACAAGGCTTCATTTATTGACACATGTAGCCAAAGGGAAGAATACTGCAGTGTTTTGAGTGACTGCTTCAGGAAATAGAGGTGGCAGACAATTTTGTTCTCTCTCTTTCTCCCTCTATCCATCTTTCTCTCTCTCTTTTTCTAACTTTTTTTCTCTGTTTGTCTCTCTTTTGCTGTCTTTCTTTCTCTCTCTCCTTCTCTCTCTCTCTCTCACTCAGGGCATTAAAGTCAAACTAGTATGACTCCAGCTGTTGTTTTTGAAAACCTTCTTAAGCTTTGGATTCAACATTTTACTGAGGCGGAGAAGGAGAAGAAGAACAAAGCGCAGCTTTACGTTGCATGTTTTTGCTGCAGATAAGGGGGGCCTGGACTACTGTGCTTCTCATACAAGCTCTAATTACATTAACGCCCATCTTAGACTGCTTCCTTCTGACACAGGCCAGGCACTTCTGTGTGACGGCTGTAAAGTCTCATCCTCTAAGCATCCTTGAGTGTCGCGGCTCTACAGTAAATCCCTCCCGAGCGCGGCGAAAGCCCCGCGTTACACGATACTTAGCAGGGGTTCCGGCGCTGACAGCCAGAGACAGAGCTGGAGCCGGAAGGGGAGGTCATTAAGTCAGCCTATAAATATCAACTCAAATTATGGCTCCATCCACACACACACATACATACACACACACCAGGGGCGATTCCTTTAAGACAACAAGGGAAGCTCAACTTCCTCTAACATTTCACACAATAAATGGTCAAATATGCAAGGTTGAATTTACATTAAATTGGGATTGACATTATGTTTAAAACTAGAAGCATCCTAGAAATATGTTTAACTTCATAGCTAAGTCTTGATAACTCTGTTTATTATTGTCGGGTCCGACGCGATTTTCCGAGGGTTTTGAATGCACAGCACAGCGGGACACCCCATTGAAGCTGAACGTCTGATGCACTTTTTTTCAATGCAGTGAAGCCATGTGTTCATTGGATAAATGCTGAAAATCGTCATTTCCTCGGACGCTCAGCGTCTCTGGGGGTGAATGGAAAATAAGATGGGCGGGGGCGGGCCAAGACGCTAGGCTTACACATTATAATTGGTGGAACTGTCAAAAAGACTACACCCCTTTTGATTGGCAGGCAAACAAACATCGGAGTAAAGTAGAATTCAGTCGCTAGCGGATTTCCCAAAGACAAGTGGTGAGAGAACGTGTTGTCCGTCCAGAGTGCTTGTTATTTACACATTGCACATATTATATTCTAAATAAAACATACCATTCAGCACAAAGTTATTGAGTTTTTTGTCTAAGTTTCATTAGTTCGTTCACAATCATATTGTTCAAATTAGTCAAGTTGTTAAGGAAACTAGCCCGCTAGTTAGCGTGCTAGCCCAATACAATGGCTACTGCTAATATTGTTGACAATTTTGGCAAACCCATTCGATAGTCTTCCATATGAGGAGAGACTAGAAATTAAACAGCAGGACAGACCAACACCCAAGACTGATTTGGCCCACAAAAACTGGTGAAAGTAACTGTTTTTTTTTTTTCTTCAACTTTCCTGGTATGACGAGATGAACTGTCTAATTGGACGTGCTGTGACAAACAGAATGTACTGTTGGCCATGCCTCTTGATAAAGCTGTGTCAGGGATATGAAGTTTTAGTCAAATGTAGGTTTTACGGACCTGAATAACTTTGACAGGGCATACAAAAAGGCATGAAAAAAGCAATGGCATTTCCTGCAAAAGGAGCGCAGGGCAGAATTTATACACAATAACGTGTATTTCTAATGGTTCTGTTATATATTTCTGTTCAGTTCTGGTATTGTTGTATACAGATACAGTTTGGGTGTGTGTTACTCCTGAAAATCATTTTCATGTGTGTGTTACTGTAGTTCTGTGGCATGGCTGTGGTTGACAACAGTCTCAATTAACATTTTTTTTTCTTAATAACGGCCAGGCTCCAATAGGATAAATATATATATATATATATATATATATATATATATATATATATATATATATATAATAATGTACACCTAAAATGTGCTTCCCCTATTTGAAAGACCAGCAGCCGCCACTGACACACACATATCCTCACACACACACTTGCATGAATGTCCACAATTCTTTAGCATTTCTTTAGCATTTCAATGTCAGTTTTTCTTTCGAACCTTACTATGGCAATGCTTGATCCCTAGCAACTTGTGAGCAAGCGTGCCAAAAAAAAAATGTGAAAAAGAGAGAGAGAGAAAAAGAGAGAGAAAGAGAGTGAAAAAGAGATAGAAAGAGAGAATGGCAGTGAATGAGGAAGTGTGTATATTTTTATTAACCCCAATTATAACTTATAGGTTTAACAAAGCTTTTTTCTGACTCTCCGCCACCACACTATGGTCACAATCATCATCATGACACAGCAGAAATGTAAGCAGTCACACACACACATAAATACACACAAAAAAATACAAAACAAGCAATAGAAAAAATCATTTAGAATAAAATCCAGTGCCAGTACAGTGCTTTGCCCAATATCCTTT
>CM050208.1:31652500-31677500 GCA_027475355.1 Coilia nasus | reverse complement strand
CATATGCATGGGCCAAAGTGTTGAGGTGAGAATAGAGATCATTGTGTTCATGAACCACAATAGTGAGGTGAGAAGAGAAATTTTCATATTTATGGGCAAAGGTAACGAAGGGGAGTTGAGGACACCTCTTGCGCGAGCAGTCCACTGCGAGCACTGAGGCCTTATGGGTAATCTATTTATTTTACAATAGACACTCTGCAGGCCCTGATCCACAGTGACAGGTTAACATCCGTTTGAGGGCCGGATTCATTTTGGGTCATTAGGACTGAGGATTACATCCATCACGCAAGAGGGAAGGTGATTATCTTCCACAGGGAGAGATGCAGTTCACCACAACTGAGTCGGAGTCTCACACTGAAGAAGACATATGGACATATCACCTCAGGTGCAGGTGATGAGCACCGCAACTCACATACACACACACACACAGACACTTGTCTGACACACAATACAAAGTCTGTGCCACTCCAAATGGCTGTTTCTGGGTTTAAATAGATAGTGGAGCTGCTGGTGTGTGTGTGTGTGTGTGTGGATCTGTCAAAGATGGGAAGAGAAAAAAGATACACAGACTGACACAGAGTGTGTGTGTGCGTGCTCGTGTGTGTGTATGTGTTTGCACAAGTCAGCCCCGCTGCTGCACCTGGTGTAATTACCGGTGTATGTGTGTGAGACAGAGAGAGCGAGTGAGAGATATAGACACAGAGAGAGAAAGAGAGAGAGAGAGACCCTTTCTGCTGATACATACTGTATGGATCATCGGGGTAAAGGGGAGCAAACAAGCACTGATGTCACTCACTTCAGCTCATTCTATCTGCAGTCTCCTCTCACTCGTCCCCCCCCCCCCCCCCACACACACACACACTCACACACACATCTGGGGAAAGTGGAATTCCCACTAACTCATCAGGGTCCTTACAGCTGTCACCTGTGCAAACAATGGCTATCTTAACCATTCAAACTTTCCATAGAGGCCACTAAGATATTGACGCATCAGAAACCACTTCAACGAAGACCCCAACTGTCTATTTTTGTTTATTGAACCCCTTTTTGACAGACTCACCTGTAAATTGGCTGCAGTGGTTGGAGAATATACTCGTCCCTCATGCGAAGGGAAAAGACTGCGTAAGCGAGAGAGATAGAGAGAGACAGAAAGAAAAGCGCGCCGGTACCTTCCGGCTGTGAGGTGCTTTATCTGAATCATCACCGGAACACTTGACTGCTTAGCGTTTCATTTTGAAAACAGGGATTTATAGGAGGGATTCACAGCTGCTGATACGGTGGAGCAGAGCACTTGGCGCCCTACCTGTACGCTATAAATAAGAGTTTCACCTCATCACACACTGAGCATAGTAATGTAAAGCAATGGGCCTCCACACCCAACAGGCAAAGGCAACCCCAGGTGAGAAATACAACTTCCACACAAATAAACAGAAACTCTGTGTTAAAATGAATGCAATTAGGCAATTTTATTGGGTTTGGCCTTTTTTAAAGCTAAGTTAAAGATATAAAATGTCAGATGATTCAAGGCTGGCTGAGCTTTGGCACAGCAGAAAAGCCGACACAACCTTCAGTTGACGTCTGGGAGAGTGTCTGAGCTTGCTGAGGCGTGACCGCCAGGAAACAGGCGAGGTGGAGAGAGACTGTTTTATTCCACCCTTATTTATGCACTTTGAGCAGCCAATATACTGTCCCGCCACCATTCCAAGACTATTCATCAGGAGTTTGGGGCCAATCATCACAGTAAAACAATGTGATTGAGAGCAAAAGCTGCACGACTGTGTTGCATATAGCCTACTTAAATAATATGGGGTTTATGAAAACATCAACCTCTTTATTAGATATGGAGACCAGACCATTAAACAACCATGCATCCTTTTATTGTTTTTATGAGGGTTGAAATTGAGAGGGCTGACACTCCCTCTATCACTTCCTGAAACTCTCTCTCTCTATATCTCTCTCTCTCTACTATATATATATAAACAAATAAAAAATAAATACATTTTAAATATCTTTCCCAACTTAACAGTGAGTAACATCCAAGTTTTGTCTACATGATCACATGAGAATATGAGGCAAGTATGGTTTCACAGAATGGCATCGCCCCCAGAGGCACTGAAATTCATAGGCGTGATGGACCGTCTGCTCGTTCAGCACCCGACGTGCCTGGAAAGCGGCACTCACGCGGAGGTCCGCTGCTGGGAATACCGAGCTTGTCTCCTAAGCACGGGGAGAGTCTTTCCAACTTGACTGTTGTTCACGTAAAGCTTGCCTGTTGTCCACGCACAGAAGTGCGTCCACTGATAAAGTAATCACGACACAAAAGCGACAAGTCAAGGGGCCGTACCAAATCTCTGCTTTTCTTGTATCTAACCTCGTGTGGGCTTGCATACACTTCCCAAAGACAGCGCTGTTCGTTTTCGCTATACAATCTGTCCAAATATACAAACCCATGCCACTAACGAGTTAAATGGACCAATTCAGCAGCTCTGATTAAATCCAGATCAACCTCAAGGAATTTAAGGACGTCTCTGACGCCGTAGCTTTAAAAGTATATTAGGCTAGGTTGTGCGAGCACCGTCAGAAAAGTTGAAAGCACTGGGGTCATACATTGACAACATCTGGAGGCTATTTTCGCGTTTATTCGTACTGCCAAAAAGCATGTGAGCCTAAGGAAGAGCCCTTTGGGCGGCCGGTGTCAGTGAATCCCTCTCAGTCCGCTCGGCTTAATGACCAGCCAAAGAAACACGCAACTTCGGAGGTGAGCGGAATATAGATGCGTCTGGAAACGAGTTGACTCGTGATTTGCACATAGCCCCACACACTATTTTCACTCGCAGCGCAATGCATGCAGACGAAAACGCATCAGTTATCTGACCGCTGCTGTGGCAGAGATGAAAACATTCCTCCCGTCAAACTAAATAAACCACATCCTCAAGACTTTAAATGTCTTGGATTATTCCTCGATTTAGTGCATCATGCATACTTCGACATAGTCTGTTAACTGTTTCCCAAATCTAGTGGTAGCCCACTAAAATAGATTTGAAATAATATAAATGTTCTTGTAGTTATGTAGAAAAAAAGAGTCCCTACACATGCCGTAGAATGTTAAACCACTCTGACACAGGCTGACACAGAATGTGTACATATTGGTGGAGTGAGCCATACAGAAAAAAAACTGAGAAAAACAGAGCAGACAGTTAAACGGAGGGGATAAATATGCCTCGAATTTACCATCAATAACCTCTTGCTCTTACCTGGGAGGCGAGAAGCGCTACAAAGATGTGACATCCTATCTCCATGGTCTTAGTTCTCGGAATAAATGTTTCAAATAGCGTTCAGGTTTGACCAGCTCTGCTCATAGTTCCAGAGTCGAACTGCCACTGTGAGAGTAGAGCCCTTGCCTCGAGCTGCCAACTTCCTAAGTAGAACTGCAGCCTCATCAGCAAAGCATTGGATAAAGGCGTCGAGACCACAACCAATAGATTTATGGGGGGACTTCTTGATACTGTGGAACCACTTGCAACAATAATTCCACAAACTGTCCATGTATTTGAATGTCGTTGGATTCTAGACTTAAGTTATTAAAGTTATTGATATCGAAGAATATCCGTCTGTTTTAGAATAAATTGTATGGCTACATCTTGTCACTCGGGCACCGTTTTCAGGGCTCGCTGTTTATCATTAGCGTCATCCTGGTAAATTGAGCGGGATTAACATCCGTTTGCCTAGCGATTAAGCACCCCTCAGACATAAATTTTGGAACTGCGTGGGTTCATTGGTAGCATTATTATCCTCACATGATGACCATAATGCTCCTGTCGGGATGTATTTGTTTGTGGTGGATTTAGCTGTGTGGGTGAACATACAAATATTTATTTAAATGCAATCTTTATTTATCACATTTCACATGCCTTTACAAGCCGCCAAACTAGAGTCAAGGTGGCTATGACATAAACGAAGATCTTGAGATAAAAGATCGTTTCCCTGTGCTCCCGAGGAAGAGCGCGTGTGGCACGGCTATAACGCGCCGTCACCTGGAGACACTCACTTCTGATCCACTTCAAGGATTGTAGTCGCTCGTGACAAATTCACATAGCCTAATCTGTCTTCACCAAATCATTTGGTACCCATCCACGCATAATTCCTGATGAGCCAACAACTTACAATTGTAAACATGGTAACTGTCATAGTAACAATGTAAAATAAATGTGATGGCTGACAAACTGTGATAAAATATATATATAAAATGCTACTGCCCCAGAAGTTAAGCTGAATTCGATTTTTTTGTTTTCATTCATATTGCTAAGCAATATTATTACTATGTATGGGCAGTGGTGACCTAGCGGTTAAGGTATTGCCCCTTGTAATGGCAGGGTTCAAATCCTGCGTTGCCAGTATTGCCACTGAGGTACCTTGTGCATGGTACTGTCCCTACACACTGCTCCCTGGGTGCCTGCTCACATGTGGGAGGTTAAATGCAGAGGCTGAATTTCCATGTGTGTACTGTGATGTGCCATGTGATCACAATGACAAATGGGACTGACTTTCTCTTTCATCAGTTTTCCCAACATGACATTAGTACCTATACCGTGACATAAAGTGTGTGTGTGTATGTATGCATTGGTACATATACATTTAATGATCATACATATCAATAGCAAGCCAAGTAATACACACCAGACTGTCTTTCTTTCAAGAGGATGTTAAATCAACTTTTACCGCAGTGATGACTCCATTATAGGTTGGACTAAAACAAAGAATCATCATTTGGTTTCTTGTCACTGCTGAGAAACAACTAAATAGTCATGTAGACAGCAGTTCTTCAACCTCCCTCTACATTGTCATAAATGCTTTTGAGTCTGGTTGCTTTGTAATACAATACACATTGGACATGCAAGGCTGCGTGTATGTGTTTCAAAGCATAAGCTGACGTTTGAGTTATCTCCTAAACAATCAGTAGCCGTTTTCACACTGGCAGAATTACCGGTAATTTCAGCCGAAATTAGTGGGTCGTCTGTTGCGTTTCCACTGCCGACATGGGGTGGCGTGTCCAAACAACACACCAATTCGACCCACCTCGGACCCTACACTTTTTTGCGACATGGGGCGAGCGTGAACACGAGCCGAGGCGAGACGGGGCACAGGGTGTGGTATGGTGACGTTTCAGAACTGCCACTACCCACCGTCGGGACTTTTAAAACAGCTGAGCAGAGCTACAGAAACACCAACAAGAAGTTCAGAGGCAAACTGCAAACTGTCTTCAGAAATATGCTGTTTATTTGGCCTAAATCATATAACTCACCCAACCTGATACCAACGTACCAACCAACGTAATTTGTTTTTAATTTAGATGCTGTACATGTCTGTTGGCCAACAGCTTTATCATGTAGCCTAAATGCACAAGGAATAATATCCCCGATTTCGGTGTTGTTTGAAAGTACATGATTTTGAGTAAAAAAAACATTGCGAGTTCACTTCCTGTTACCCCGGTAGTCGTAGCGTCATTTTAAACTCCGTGGTCGCGGGAAACTTTTTTTTTAGAAACACAAAACAATGACATGACAATGGAAACGGTAGGGTAAATGCTATGCCGAACATTTTATGTTAAATAAACAGCATATTTTGAGAGATAAATCATTGTATTGTGTGCCTTTTAACCAGGAGAGTAAAATGTTTGAAAACTGTAGAGTGATGTTTGATGATAGCGCTACTGTTTTGTAATATGTCCAGAGCGCATCCATCAATATATCTACATATATTGTGAATATCCTGAAATATGTGACTGCAAATATCCCCAGTGCATCTTCACCCTAAGTGTTGTGGGCTTTTTCGAAGTGGGCGAAAATGTGTGGATAGAGTAAATTATTTAATGATAGCGCTATAGTTCACCTGATGGTGCCGTACAAATAGCTACAGTAAATCGGCATCAAATGTATTCTTTGCAAATATTTGCAATCCCATATAAGCATCTAGGTGCAGTAAAGTACCATGTCATTTGCCCTTGAATGGTTGTGCAAAGAGCCAGCAACAACTCTGTGTGTCTCGCCATGGTTGTTTTAAAAAACTGAATGAAAACTTTGCAGACAGGTGTATTTACTACGATGCACTGGTCATTCAGGTCATTGTACACGCCCAGCATTATGCGTGGTGTAATGTTACAGTGCCGCTGGGCTACGCCTTCTCAACCCACCTTTTCAGAAGAGGGTTCAAAAACACGCCGTGCATTCCCACTGCCCCCCCGGGGTGAATTAGCGTGTCGTAACGTGTCGCCACCCCGTGTCCTGCAGTGTGAAAACGGCTAGTGAAAGCTGAGACAGTGGGCTGTCAATGAGATAGCTTATTTTGTTTCATTTTTTGAAAATGAAACCCTTGTGTTGCAGTTATTTAAACATGTTTGAAAGTAATAGAAAGCAAGTTCATCAGTCAATTTTAAGGGAAAAAAATAGCACTGCTGAAGAAGAGCACTTACACCGTCTAATCTTAGCTGCTTAGAGGCAGAATCAGACAAAGTGGCAACGGTCACCCCTGGCATTAAAGTCTGTGTTTATGTGATCAGACAGCTAAAAGTGTAGACACGAACACTCCTAAAAAAACACAAAAACACACGCTACGCATCCGCCACTGCAATCAGTGGTCTGATTGGTTGTAGTTCTGTCCAGTAGTACACAGAGTTCATTTGAAAGGCGCCCGTTGATCCCGCCTCTGAGAAAGTCCTGTCTATGAGAGGTTACAGGCTACTCCTAATGTGTACCAAATCCGGTTGGAGTTGTGATGGCTTTCGAGGTGGTAAGTTGCTGTTGTGGTGTCTGCACTTGATTCTCCAGCATTTCAAGCAACACTAAGTAGTTTTCCTCTTCAGTTGCCCTACAGGTTGGAAGTGGAACTGTCTCTCATTCGAACTACAGACAGCACCACTCCTCCAAACTTAGTGCAGTTATCGGCCATGGAGGGCAGCAAAGCAAATTCAGAAGTGCCGTTCACCCTCTTTAAAGTTGCTAAACTACTGAAGCAATTTTGGAAACATTATTTTAAGGTTGAAAAAAATACTTAGTGTTGCTTTAAGGTGTCTGCATTTAAGGTGTCTGTATGCTTCCGCACATTTGTGGTGCGTGTACAAAACCGAACTGTCAAAAGTTGTAAATTCACCCAAAGCCTTTAAGCAACATTCTTTCACTGTTTCTGGCATGATGCCACAACAAACGTCAGATAACACCTTCTTGGAATCAACTTGTATAATGCTGTGCCTGTTCCCAGTTTATAGCTGAGGACTATGCTGGAGCTTCCAGAAGCCAAGAATGGCAAGCTACAAATGGTAGGAAACAACACGCATTAACACAAGCCTCTCACCAAAACTCCCAATGGTAGAGACCTTAACATGCATTAACACAAGCCTCTCTCCAACACTCCCAATGGTAGGAACCTCAACACGCATTAACACAAGCCTCTCACCAACACTCCCAGTGGTAGAGACCTTGACACGCATCAGCACAACACTCTCGCCAACACTCCAATGGCAGAGACCTCAGTACACATCAGCACAAGCCTCTCGCCAACACTCCCAGTGGTAGAGACCTTGACACGCATTGATAGTGTAAATGATGAGTATTGAAAAAGATACAGCCAAAATTACGCACTCGCCTGGCAGCATACTACCTGGCACACTCCCCAAAACACTTCATTCCATAACTCATAGGTAAGATGAAAGACTACAGTTTAGGTCATTTTGAAGGAATTGCTACCCAAGCTTGTTGGAAGTTACTTCACACAAATGATTTGTCAGCAATACATTCTCCACTGCCTATAAAAATGAGACTTGTAAACAACTTGTGAACAAGAAAGGGAAAATGTGTAAGATGTACACTACAAGGAAGATGTAAAATACAAAGAAAATGGCATTTGGATGGTCCTCATTAGGAAGTTCCTTGGATTTTTAAGCTGTACCTTCGTAGAGACAGGGACCCTAATTACAAAATGTCACAGTAGAACGAAGACTAATAGTATTTAATAAGTGCTTAATTGCTTTAACCTCTAGATGAAGAGGACTGTCCTCAAATGAGACATCTTGTATAGTAGAAAAGCAATCAAAATAACCACACAGCATTATCTGTAAGAATCCATTCATGACACACACACACACACACACACACACACACACACACACACACACACACACACACACACACACATGTGCCCAATGTGCCCACAAACACACTAAGGGACACACAAACAAACACGCACACATACCGAGGACCTTCAAGCACTGATTCTTGGGGCAACAGGAAATACCTTTTAGGTATTTTCCCAATTTTGCATCCCCTGTGTGTGTGAAAGAGAGAATGAGAGAGAGAGAGAGAGAGAGTGAGGGAGGGAGGGAGGGAGAGATAGAGAGAGGGAGAGAGAGACAGATAGAGAGGAAGAGAGAGATGAAAGAGAGAGAGTGAGAAAGAGAGAAAGGGAGAGAGAGAAAAGGAAAGTGAAAATGAAAGAATAAGGAAGAGGGGAAAGAGAGAATGAGAGAGAGAAGACAGAGGGTAGTAGAAAAAAGAAAAAGTAAAAGTGAAAGAAAGAGAGAGAAAAAAGAAATGAGCAAGAAAGAAAGAGTGAGAGCAAAGGAATAAGAGAGAAGGAGGGAAAGATAGAAAAGAAAAACAGAGGGAGGGAGGGAAAAAGAGAGAGCTTCCTCATCATGCTGACACACACAGCTCTCTGGAGGGGGGCTAGGCCCCTTCCTGGCCTGTCTCTGTGGTCCGGAGGAGAGAGGTAAGTAGGAGTCAAGAGGATTCTCATCCTTTCCAGCATTTGCCTGAAACATCATCCACTACCACTGATGGGAATGCACTGGCCCTGAGTTAGATAGGGATGCTGTGTGCTGGCGTAATCTGTTCTTGTAATGAGTTGGACCACCTACTTAAAGAATTGTTTGGTGGTAGACATGTTTGGGAAAATATATGTGTCTGGAAATAAAAGTAAATTTGGGTGTAAATGTTTTGTGAATTCTGACTGTGTGGGTCATTTACCAAGTATCTGCGTAAAAGAAACAAACTGTCTGACTTTGCATAAAGTCTTTATTTGTTATTCTTTGAGAAATCAATTATAATGTTACTAACTTAATAACATTACTCTCAAAAGTTAAATATTGTTTTAATTCAAAGCTTTAACTTGGAACTAGTGCAACCACATTACCAGTTATATTCAAATAATCTGAAGCATCATTTGATAGGTACAAGTAAGTCACTTATAAACAATTCATTTATGTTTAGTGGAAGCAACATGGCTGTGATTTGGGGTTCATCCCTTGCTTCACAAGGTGTGACTAACATCAGACAAGTGCAGATTTGGATGCAAAAAAAAGAATATATTTAATCAAGCAACACTAAGTCGTTTTTCAAGCTTAAATTTCCAAAATCGTTTCAGTGGTTCATCAACTTGTAACAGGACAAAAGGCACTTTTGAATGCACTTTGCCGCCCACCATGGGCTTTAACCACGCTAAATAATTTGGAGCAGTGGATAGTCTCTTTGTAGTTCTCTATGAGAAACAATTCCAACCTGTGGAGAGCAACTGAACACGGACAACTAGTATTGCTTTAATGGCGTGAGGGAAAGTGTCTGCTATGCATCTTTTGTCCTCGCCAAGATGAACACAAGGCAGCCGAGGCAAAGTGTTACCCTCTACTCCAAAAGCTCCCTCCAGAAGGAGCCACAGATCCAGCAAGACTGATCAGACAGCAGAGTAAGCCCTCACTAAAGTGGCAAAGAAGTTAAAAAGAAATGAACAATAAAAAATAGATTAACTGGTAATGGAAGAGGCATTTAAATTGTCCCTGGTTCTACTTGTGTATGCAGACTCAGCTGCAGACGTGCATATGATGGAGGGGATTTGTGCTTTCTGTGTACACAGGAAGGAGGTTGAGGGGAGCAACGGCTGATTGTTCTGTGGGAGGATTGTGTTTTAAACCTCCTGTCAGTGAGGCAAGGGGTATTCCCTTTCACTTTCTCCCCCCTCCCCACTCCTCATGTGAAAAAGGAGTCGGAGAATTGTTGTGACTGTCGGAGGGATTGCTTTTCTAAAACAATGTGCGGCACATTTTTTGGTGCCATATCTATTCATCAAAAACACATGTGCAAGAGGTGCCACAACAATATGACACATTCCATCAAGGCACGTACACGTAAGATGCAAGGCACCCACAGAAAATTAAAATAAATAAGCAAACTTACAGTCATAGGTCATTGAGGTCACCTAGCTCCATAGTGCTCAGGTGTTGAACATGTGACACCTCCAACCCCAATGTCAGCCAGGTGCTCAATGCGTGACTATCAAATAAAATAAACTGCACTCAACTTCGCAGACACCTCTATCAAAGCACCAGAAACTCCCAACATTCAAAAATCAAACACAAGACAATTCTAAATATTCGATAGTAACACTTCCATTGTTCCGCAGTGCTCCTTAGCATTGTAAGGGTGTTCAACAGTAAGAACCCACCCCTTATGTTGTTTGATAATGTTGTGATAAGCCTCCTGTGCATTGGCATTTTATAAACTCATATACTGACAGATTTTTGGAAATTTGATGACAAAAATCGCTTGAGCTGAAACAAGCAACTGTAATCATATTATCACCAAAATACAAAGTGTTTCATACCTTTCACTTTTGTTATGAGAGTTGACAAGAGAGATGCATGCAACTGTTAATAGGTGGGTAATGAAATCGTTTGAATCCAGGGACTGAATGGGCATTTGTTCACTGAACCTTAACTGAACTAATAAATTGGAACATCTATCTGCGTGTTCTTAATTATTTCACTCGATTGGCTCCATTTGCTCAAGCAAACAAACACACACACACAAGGGACAAGGGACACATGGTGACACAATCTTACTGAGGTGTGTGTATGTGTGTTTGGGTTTGTGTGTGTGTGTGTATGTGTGTGTGTGTTAGTGTGTGTGTGACTGTGTGTATTTGTGTGTGTGTGAATGTGTGTGTGTTTACATTGTGTTTGGGTGTGCGTGTGTGTGTGTGTGGATAAATAGGTGTGCACGGATCAGTCACGTGCGCATCCCTCCCAACATTCCTAATCTCTCCATTAGTGTGCAAGGACATTCCACCATTAGCATATTCATGCCGACTGGACGCCTTCCAAAGCCTCATTTGTATGGCTGCACCATGCACCTCTCATCAGAGGGCCTCTGCAGTTCCTCAACTTAACACTAGGTGGAGGTAAAAAGCACCCCCACCTCCACCCCCTTTCATTACCACACCACAGAACATCCCCCCACAAATGCACGCCCCTATCCTCTCAACCTGAGTGTATGTGTCTAAGTGTGTGTGCGTGGTGTCTTTAGGAGCAGGGCTGTGTGTTGCAGCCCTGTCGAGCAGACATCCGCTGCACAGAGCGGGACGGGGGGTGGTGGGCGAGGGGCACGGAGACTAAGCAGAGTAGCATGGGGGTAGGGGTAAGGGGCAAGGGGCAGAGCAGAGTGAGCAGAGTGGCGTGAGGTGCAGTGAGCAGAGTGGCGTGGGGTGAGGGGCACGGTGACTGAGCAGAGTGGCGTGGGGGTAGGGGCGAGGGGCGCGGTGACTGAGCAGAGTGGGGTGGGGTGCGGCCGCGTGGCCCGTTGCAGCAGATTGATGGCTGGGCGTCTCGTGCTTTATTACATCTCGCATCCCTTTTATGACTCCCCGCCATCGCTCAGCCGACAACACACATATTTCTCTCTAAGTGTCCCTAATATTTTTAAACTCTCTCAATCTCTCTTTTCTCTCTCACTCTTCTTTCTCTCTCTCAATCTCATTTTGTCTCCCTTACTCTTTCTCTCTCTCTCTCTCTCCATCTCTCTCTCCCTTACTCATTCTCCATCCCTGATGCTCTGTCCTTCTCTCTCTCTCTCTCTCTCTCTCTCTCTCTCTCTCTCTCTCTCTCTCTCTCCACTAAAAAAGGAAGAGGGTGTTGTTAGGCCTCATAAAGCCTGCAAGGTGATTACAGGTGGTGTTAGAGGGGAACTCCTTGTGGGTGTGTGAGTGAGTGTGTGTGTGAGAGAAAGAGGTTGTGTGTGTGTGTGTGTGTGTGTGTGTGTGTGTGTGTGTGTGTGTGTTTTACTGTGTGTGTGTTAGAAAGAGTATGTGTGTGTGCATGTGTTTCTGTGCATTTCAGTGTGTGTGTGTGTGTGTGTGTGTGTGTGTGTGTGTGTGTGTGTGTGTGTGTGTGTGTGTGTGTGTGTGTGTGTTTTAAGTGGAGTGGAGGTCAGAGAAAGCCATTTTGGGACCACAACACCTCTTGAGGCCACAAACACACCGATCTGATCCCCCTCTCACACAGGCTGCAGGAATACACTGCACACAGCCACACAGTGACGACATCACTTTCTGTGGCCACCATTAATTACATATTAAGTCTGTTTTGTGTGCCCAGCAGGATGGTAATAACCCTGCTATCAAACAGGACCAGCTGTGCATGCCATAAAGGTACCTATAACGGGACACAAGCTGGCCAGAGAAACAAGTGAGTCAGTATTATGACTCTTCTTCTTCTTTAACCTATAAGACTGGGGCCTTAACGCAGTGTTCACTGTGCAGTTGACTAATGTTGAATCAGGGCAAAGTCGATCAGGGTTAATGGCGGGAGGGTGGGAAATGTGTCATTGTTTTTTTTTTTGTAATTCGAAACAGATAAAACAAACTGTTATTTGGTTCATTTGATTAACCATCCATCCAATGAACAACCAAGAATAGACTGCTGATATCTCCATCAGTGTTGCAGGTACCACATGAGAAGATCAGTGTCCTTTTATTAGTCTACAAATCATTACATGGCCAGGCCCCTAGTTATATTTCAGACATTTTACTTTACTTTACATTACACTTAGCTGACGCTCTTATCCAGAGCGACTTACAGATATTTACAGGGTTTCAGTTACAGTCCCTGGAGCAGTGTGGGGTTAGATGCCTTGCTCAAGGGCATCTCAACCATGGGTAGCACGGGATTTGAACCTGCAACCTTCCGATTGCAAGACCAACTACCTAAACACTAGGCCACAGCTGCCAGCTTTTACAATGTCACAATGTTACAAGGTCCCTCAGATCAGGTAAACCCCCTCGTACTTCATTACATTTTGTACAGGTGGTCTTGCTGTGGTTCTATTGCCTAAGCAATTAGCAAACAAAGGGAGTGTTTGTGAGCGATGACGTCGACTTTGTGTGCTATATTTGAATTGTAGTGTGTAGGCATGTTCATAGCCAGGCTAACTGTATACATCATGACCACATGTTAGTGATTGGGTAAAGGTGCACACAATTGTTCAGCAGAGTCTACATTTCTCAATACAGCACAGCCAGACCCCTCTGTTCGAAAAGAAGTGTAGCATGCGGGGCCAGTTTACCACACTAGCCCAGTCCCACCTCAAACAAAAAGGTAACCAAGCCTTTGCAGTAGCAGCTCCATGTTTGTGGAATGGCTTGCCCCCAGACATTAGATTCGCCCCCTCTATCTCCTTCAAGTCCAGGCTCAAAACCCACCTCTAGTCCTTAGCCTTTGCTGCCTCTTAGCTGTCCATTTCTTATCTTTTTTATAATTGTGTGTGTCTTTCATTGTTGTTGTGCATTTGTTGTTTTGTGCAGGCCTACCTCCTGGGGTCTTTTGTCTAATGTTAATCTCTGTGTTTGTCCTGCCTACTGTTTTAACTGCTATTTGGCTATGATTTCCTTTTTATTGTGATTGTTTTGCATTGTATTGTTTATTATTCTTTTAGTCACCCTCTGTACAGCACTTTTGACATTGCAAGCATTGCAAAATTAAATTAACATACTTACTTAGCATGTTGAAAAAAATATATTGGAAAGCGGAGGAGATATAATAAAAGCAGTAATAAATGAACTGAACACTGAAAAACATGGCTCCTAACCAGAAAACAAACTAAGTAGAGTTGAAATACTTTGTACAGAATAACACAAACAGGAAAACTGAATAGTGTTCACTTTGACCTGCTGAGACCAAAAGAGAAAGAATGAGGGCAAATCCCAAGTTTAAGTGACATGGCTGATGAGTGGGATGCAGCTCAGGTGGGGAGGATGATTGGATGATAATTAGAAAACGTGTTCATGTGAATCACAGAAAAGTGTGATTGGACGGTTGGACTGACAGGTGATTGAGAGGAAGGGGAGTTGTTACCAGGGGGTCAGGATTTGGCTGGTTAGCGTCATCTGATTAGCAAGGGATTTCCTTGTTGCTATTTTCCAGAAACTGCCTCATATCCACCCCCATTTACCCCATGCTGATTGGTGGGTGCTCCAATCTCAGCTCATGTATGAGGGTCTTCCCGAGCTATGTCACCATCCATTTTTGAACTTGAAAAATGTGTTAAATTTTGGCTGAATTCACTAGCCTGCCATTTCCCATTAATATGAATGGGGGTTGGACTTCCCTTTCTCCAGTTGTAATAATACATCCATGGTTGTGACAATCAGTATATTTTGAGAATAATGGACGAAGCAGAAGGAGAAGGGAGCAAATCCAGGAAATCCAGCAACTGGTGCCCAAAGAACAGGAAATAATGTACATAATACATGGCATATGTAGACTGTTTCCTGGTGTATACATTGGATGATTTATTCTGAATTTCAATAATACACCAGAACATGTGAGCTTATGTGAGTGCAAATAATGTGTAAATCATGTTTGTCATATTAACAGGAATTAACTGATTAGATATTGAATGTATTGTGAAAGAGGTGTGGAAGAAGACTTTGCATGTTTACTTATATTTTTACCTCAGAAAGAAAATGAGGTTCAGAAATGTCATGTGTAATCCTAACGCAATCGATCTCTGACTTACATCACACTCTTGTTGTTTTTCATTTTCCATATTCTTATTTTTTTTTCTGTTGTTATTTATACATCTTCTCCCATTCTTGCTGCCTCACCAAAAATGATTACAGTAGTCGGCATAATAATACACCTTAATTAATGAGCCATTGATCAAACATTGTGTTGTATCAGCTTGAATTTGGCTTGTCACACTGGGCCACTTGACACTAAAGCTGATTTCGGTCACCAGGCTGCCCCTGGCTGGCTGCTGGCTGGGACATGAGGGACAGCTGCAAAGGACGACATGGAGAGATGTTACAGAAATTACTTTTTTTTTTTTCTTTTTAACAAGGATCATTTTCATTGCCGTGCGCCTCCGCCAGTGAACTTGTGCATGCCCACCAAGCAGATGGAGGCAGAGTATCCCCAAAATGCTCTGAGGATTTACAGTAAAGTGGTTAAACAAATGCAGTCAGTCATGTCAGCCAGAAAATTTGCTTCCCTATAATGTCCTTGGGTGTGTGTGTGTGTGTGTGTGTGTGTGTGTGTGTGTGTGTGTGTGTGTGTGTGTGTGTGTGTTTGTGTTTGTGTTTGTGTACATGTTTTTGTGTGTGAGTGTAAAAGTGTTTGTATGTGTGTGTATGTGTGGGCCTGGGGGTTCCTGCCTGGTGTGTGTGAAAGCATGTTTTTATTCATGCACACGTGTGAGAGAGGAAAACAAAAAGAAGGAGAGAGAGAGATAGACATACAGAGGCAGAGAGAGAGAAAGAGGCAGAGAAAGAGGGGGAGAGAGAGAGCGAGAGCACATTTTATCCTTCTATGGTAACTAAAAGCTGTCTAACAAAACTTCATCTGGCACTCTGGAAGCAAAATGGCAGTGCAGGGCCCTTTGGCGACATTATTTACAGCCATTGATTCTGACTGAGGAGGTCGAACAGATGGCTTCATAGTCACTGAGTTACTGAACATGCCCTGGTTGCCATAAACTATTGTTATAGCCTGGAATAAATTAGACTGATAACCATAAGGCATTCCTACTGGCTCTGATGAATCTGACTACTTCTGATGATTAAAATTGTATTTAAAGATGGTTTGACCTAACTGCTGCTTTGCCTCAGAGTTACACACATTGGTATGTATGCATGTAGAGTGTGCGAGCACATACAGTTTTATGTGTGTAAACACCTGCGTGCACACACACACACTCAAGCAGGCACAAACATTACACATACACACAGAGAGACACACACACACACACACACACGCACACACACACAAATCAGACATCCTATTCTAATCGGATTTATCACATTTATTTCCAGCTTCTGAAGTAATCCCTCTGAGGACTCGAGAGGAAGAATGAACAACAGAGGAAATAGGCAGATAGAGAGTTCAGGTTGAGTTTGAGAGCCACAGAGAGAGAGAAAGAGAGAGAAAGAGAGCAAGAGAGAGAGAGGATGGGGGGGCATAGAAAGAAGAAGAGTAAGGGAGCGAGAGAAAGGATGAAGAGAGACAAAGATAGAAACAGGGAAAAGAGACAAAAATAGTGGGGGAGAGAGAGGAGGAAGAAAGAGAGAGAAAGGGAAAGAGAGAGTAAAACAGACAGAGGGGGAAAGAGAGAGATAAAACCCGACTAAGAAATAGAGTCAAAGTTCATTTAGCGAACTTGCCTTCGCATGTGAAGTTGCAAATAAGTGTTTTCAGCATCGGAAGTGATTTTCATTAAAGATGCGCCGTGAGAATCCCACACTCACACCCCACATTCCCCTCCCCCCATTCCCGCTACACCAATTTAAAAGCTGCTCCTCAGTGAAAGTGACAGCTTACAGATGAAATTAAGGCCAAAATGGTGTTTATATTCCAATCTAACTGCCTCCCCTGCTACCTGTACCCCTCACACTCACAAGCACACACACACACACACACATACACACACGTATAAATTCACTGGCGCTCACACAAACACACACACACACATAGACACACACACACACACACTCTATATCCCATCACACTTCTCTCCCTCTTGCCCTCTTCAGCACAAAAAAGGGTCTTAATGTAGGAAGGGAATTGTTTCTGGTGTATAAATAAAAACTGATGACTAGGTCAGCAAATTATGTAGAGGTTACTGTCAGAACAGAGGTGACATGGGAGAGCATATTCCTACTTACACACCCCCCTACCCCCACACCACACACACACACAAACATACACTCACACACACTCCGGCCCCCCAAACACACACACCTTTCCTCCCCATCCACCTGCTCTAACTGCATCTAATGGGAAGCAGCCCTATTTGTGTCCTTCGAAAGCTGTTACCTTGTTAACTAACAGTGCACCTTTGGTCCCAGACAGGTTAGTTTAAAAATATATTTAACAGGCGGTGCAGGATTTGGTCTCCAATGATTCCGCCTTGTTGCTGACAGCAGAACACAATGGTGAAGGCCACAGCCTCCGACACTCTCCAGGCATATGGGTGCACGGGTAGGATCCATTGTTGTTTCTCCCCATTGTGTCATCAATCAAGCGTTATTACACAACGCAGGAGGAGAGCTGCGTTTGGAGGATACACTCTCTCCCCTCATCACCCTTCTCAGCCCTTGGATTAAGACTTCTCTCCGGGGGTGGCAGAGAGAGAGAGAGAGAGAGAGAGAGAGAGAGAGAGAGAGCAAATGAGAGAGGGAGTTGGACACAATACGATACAATAACATAGATACAAGAACAGAAGAGTTCAGGGACGCTGCAAGTAGGGGTGCTGAGGGTGCTGCTGCAGCCTCTGGTAAAGGTTTGAGGCTGCAACACTGATGTAGGATATTAGCAACTTGCAATTTTCCAACTTTTGGTGTGTCAGAACAAAGTTTAACAGTTAAAGCAACAGATTTTTTAATGTTTACCAAATGATTGTGAAATTGTTTCAGTGGTACAACCAGTTGTTAGCAGGCTGAATGGTGCTTCAGATTTTACCTTTGCAGCCTTTTACCAGCTAGAACAGTGCTATGTAGGTTTGCAGTTTATTTGGATCTTGAACCTGTAGTTCATGACAAAAACAACATAGTCATCATCTTTACTTTATGCATGTGTTGCAATAGCCCTAGAAAGCCAAAAGACAGCAAATACACATTTGTGACAGACCACAGCAAAACCAGTCTCATGTCCGCCAGAGCGAAACAGAGAAAATCGCGTTAGAAGTTCTTTTTTTTTTTTTTTCGAAATTTGTGATTTTCTTTTTTTTTCAGAGTTGAGATCATAAAGACGCCATTCCATGTTTCAGATAACAGTATTGGTTGCTTTAAAAGCATACAGTTTGTCTTTGAAATTGGATAGTTTTTAGGAAAGAATCTCATCTTCCTTGGGGCGTGTGTAAATTACCATAATTACAATACTGACGATACTGGCCATTCGCGTGACAATTACAGTGCTCTTTTGTTTGTTTTTCCGCCAACCAGCTGTGTGCTCATGGCTGTTTAAGATGTGTAACTTTGACTGTAAATGCTACATAAGAAGGAAGGAGAAGTTTCTCCTTGGGACGTTCACGTAGTCAGAAATTTCCTCCAGAGTGTACAGAATGCAGTCGGATCCTCTAGCTGCCGAAAGAGAGTGAAGTACTAACAGAGAGTGTTGACGGAGGGGAGGGGGGAAATCCACCTTTATGCAGAGCAGAGTCAAGACTCGTTTCATTAGCCGCGTTTCCACTACAGTGAGTTCCGGGTCATTTTTCGGCCTTCTCACGGTTGGCGCGTCTCCATTAGGCTATCGGGCAGTTCCGAAATAGACGATCTCCCGGAACCTTTACAGGAACCAAAGGAGTTCCTAAAGAGGGCTGAGAACTCTGTTCGGCCCTGAAAAAGTTCAGCTTGTAGCCTGTGGTAAACTTGATGCTGATAGTCTGTTGTTAAACACTACCAGCCATAGGTGATTTAAAAATGTCATACGAAAATATAAAATGACGTGGTGGGCCACATTTTGTCGAAATTGAGTTTAGACTGAAAATTGACTTTGTAATACCTCCTTATCATTGTAACTAAATCTCTTGCTTTTTTCTTATTAAGGAAGTACATAAAAGCATCACCACTATTAGCCTATACCTACATGTTTAATTGGTCAGGATGATAACTTTGAAGGTGTTCAGTTTGAGTGTTCACGTAGTTATGGCACATTGCCTTTGTAGGGCAGAATAGGTCATACATACTTTCCACATTTTCATTTCAAAAATGTGTCTGGATTTACCAATTATCTATCATATCTCAAACAATTGCTAGGTGCAGAATTGCAGCCTGCGGTTATTTATTTACAACAAATGGCAACTGACAAATATGATTCCAACCTCAGAGCAATTAAGGACCAAGGACTTGAGAGCCATTGAAACACTTGTTGGTGTTGCTTTAAAAAGGGAGACAGAAATAGAGAGAAAAAATAAAAAAGTAGAGAAATATAAAATAAAAAACAAAGAAGAACAAAGGAAGATTGGAAGAGTAAAGAGAAAATGAGAGAAAAAGAGGAAGATGGGCTGTGTGTCCTGCTGAGCTGGCTTTTGGGCTGCTTTTCATGTGGCTTAATAAGTGTGTGAGTACAAAACTGTGTGGAGCATCCCTGCCCTTCATCTGATCACAGAGCCAGACGCCCACAACATCTCCCGTGGTAAATTAGTCCTCCTCATCAACACGCTCTGTTTTTGGCCACAAGGCATGCTTACAGATGGAATTCATTTCAACATTATTAGTTTTTGTTTACACATTTCTGACAAGAACATAACACTAATTCATCTTTTCACAGCCAGGCGCTGGGGGTCCATTTTCATATCTTCTCTTTTTCTCTTTCTTTTTTGGTCTTCCTCAGCGCTGTAGCACAATGTTGATAGTTCACCAGATAACGGACAAGCCGTCAGCGCTGCTGAAAAAAGGTGCGGTGATGTCTGATGGGGAGACAGTGCGAAATGTAACACATAAGGAGATCGGTAATGGACTCTTCAGCCTGGTGATTAAACCGTAATTACTCTCGTTCTCCCCATTCATTTGATGCACTCCTCACTCCACAATGTGGATTTTACAATTAACAGAGTAACAGTTTGATCTTTACAAAAGAGAGAGAGAGAGAGACACAGAGAAACAGAGAGGGAGAGAGAGAGTGATAAAGAGGGGGAGAGAGAGAGAGAGAGAGAGAGAGAGAGAGAGAGCAATGAAGTGTGGTGCGTGTGAGTGAAGGTATGGAGCTGTATAATTTGGGACCTTACATCCAGGGGCAGATCCTATCAACCAGCCCTATTAATCATCAGCACTGTGACAGATTCACTCAACTCACAATTCCTGCTTCTCATTTTTAGCTTTCCTAAAGCACAGTTTAATGGCTGCCATTCACACAGGGTTTGGGTGGAGCTATAAATCCAGTCTGAGCAAATGTTTAGACGAAAAAACTGTAAGAGGTTTATAAGAACCAGTAGATTTTTATTTTTCAACCTCACCCCTCCATACACATACTGTACCGTAAAAAAATGCTTTTTTTTAACCAGGCCTTCATTGCACACATTGGAATATTGTAGACATGAGGCTCAAAGTGAAATATTAGAGAGGAGATTCACGCTGGTCTTTTTAGTCTTTGAGAGGGGTAGGTAGATCACAAAGACAAATAGAAGACAAAACGGTGGCATGTTTTATTCACTTTTCTTTTCAACTGTGCTGGAGAGATTAGCACCTGAATGTATTTCTGGGATCCTTGTGTGGCTGTTGTGACAACAAAGAGCCTTCACAGATTTTGTTTGACATAATAGTACACTAATTTCTCCACTGAGCTTTTATTTAAAAATACACCTTCAGCTTATTGAACGCTGTGTAGTCATGACAAGAATAGATGAAAACAGGGAAGATTCTTGTGTTTTTCACCAGCCACACCAGTGACAGAATGTGAGGTGATTTTTGATCAGACGAAACCTCTTCAGACAGCCTCTGTGTGTGTGCCATCACTGAGACCATGGCAGTGGTAATACTGCACTATTATTAACAACTCACCTGAACTGTATTCAATGTAATTGAATGCAGTGTAATTAAGTTGAATTGAATGTCTTTAAATTTAATTGAATTGAATTACATTTAATTGAGCAAAATGTGTGTGCGTCACATTATAGAACCCACATGGTCACATGATGTGCGTATGTTGACAAACAAGTGATGACCTAAGAATGACACTGTCTCCTTCCTCTCTGTGGTGTCAGATTTTCAGCAGCCACCATTTACTGGAATATAATCTATAAACTGTCTTCTTCTGTAATTTATAGTTTATCAGTGAAAACCTAATCAATTTAAAAAAAGGATTTCAACATTCGACATGGTTAAAAAAACTGTTTGCCACTTCTGCTCTACCTATGAGACATTATTATGTGGATCTTTAGAATGCTGCTCAAAGTCCCATTGACCCTAAATGGGCCACTCCAACATTCAGAGGTCAAGTATTTTTGTATAATGACTGCTGTCAATGGCAACGAGTTTTGTGCTTTTTTATATATCACTCTCTCACTCACTCACTTATCATCTCTCTCCCTCTCTCTCTCTCTCTCTCTCTCTCTCTCTCTCTCTCTCTCTCTCTCTCTCTCTCTCTCACACACACACACACACACACACACACCCTCTCTCTCTCTCTCTCTCTCTCTCTCTCTCTCTCTACCCCTCTACACACACACAGACACACACTGTCTGCCTCTTTCGCTGTCTCTCTTTCTCACAAACACACTCACATACTGTCTGTCTGTCTGTCTGTCTCTCTCTCAAACATACATACACTGCCTGTCTGTCTCTCTATGTGTATATCTCTGTCCCTCTCTTTGTCTCTTTCTCTCAGTCTCTCTGAGTCCCCCTCACACACATACACATACACACAAGTGTAGCAAGTACACTTTTCGCTGCTGAAATTCAGGCTTTCAAAAAATAATTCAGCATTAGAATCATCAACATAATAACATTATACTTATTCAACTTATTTTGCAGTAAAGTTCAAACCAGCTCCAACAATCATTCTTTCACCATCTTGCAGATATCTAGCTATTGAAACTTTTTCTTTAATTTACATAATAACTCGTCTCCTCACTTTCTCTGTTGCCTCCAGTGCTCAAGGCCACAGCTGCTGTTTCTCACCATTGTAACTGCATTTACATGAAGCCCACATAATAGAAGACAGTCTGTCTGTATCTGCATCTTCTCCTCTCTCTTTAGACTGAGTGTCATGCTGTTTTTTCCCACCGAACAAATAGCATCCAGAATTCGGACTCTCTTTGTCCCCAGTATATCACACATACTCAGTTTGCCAGCCTAAATACCCTGATCTGTCCTAACATTGCTACAGTCACCCACTGGGTCTATTAATAGGAACCCTATGAGGACATTATGGTGCTCAATATGCTGCATGGCCTGCTGTTTTTCAAGCAGTACTTAAAATGGCTCTTTCTATTTTTATTCAAAACCATTGTTGTATATTCCATTGTGTCTGCATGGAGTGATAATGTTTACATCCTGCATATACCATCTTATATGTATCCTTGCATTTTGAATGTCTTCTGCATGTAACATCTTATTCATGTACATAATGCTGCATGTATGCTACATGTTTATCCTGACTTATGCATAATCTCCTCTGCTTGCGTCTTGGCTATGCTTTCTTTTACTCTTTCGTCCTTACTGTCACCTAACTGGCTTGTTCTGTCCCTCAGCCTGGCCAGTCCCAAGCAGGAGTGTGCCCCATGATGAGCTGGGTTCTGCTGAGGTTTTCCTCCTGTTGTAAAGAAGTTAACCTTTTCAACATCACTTTAGTGCTTGCATGGTGTTCAAGCTCTGGATATCATAAAGCAGGCTGAGACCAATTCCAATGGCTCTTGGTGCTATAAAGGGCAAAAAATACAGAACTAAATGAACCACCAGCCATTAAAAAACAAATGAACAATCTTATATGTTATGGTCATAACAAGTGTGTTGAACATTTTTGCTCCATATGCCCATATGGACTGGGGTTGCTAAGGTTGAATTGACTGGGAAATGGGATCTTAGTTGGACACTTGTGTTGTTTACCCCCAGTTGATCAGAACCGGCTTGCGGAAACTAAGAACACGATCAGGTCACAGACAGCGTCAGAGAGAATCAAAACATAGCCTATGAAACATAGCCTATGAAAGTACATTACAGCATGCCAATTCATCACTTACATTTCTGTAGAAGAAAAAAAAACTGCAGTCAAGGTTCCAGTGTATTAAGTGGGAGTCTGCAATATTATAAATATTATGTGTAAAAGATTAGCCCTTTTTAAAGATGGGATGAAAGGAACTGTATAGATATTTTCAATATATTTAGGTGCCATCAGTTGGAGAAAGAATCCGTCCGTGTGTAGTAGGTTTTATATGTCAGCTACCCACTAAAGCCAAATAAATATAAACGTATTTCCTGCATTACCGACAGAGTGTTTGGGCCAACATGAGAGAAAAAAATGGGAGATTTTAAGACAATAGTTATTATATTATGGGTCATAGTCAGAACCAATAATTACAAGCCTAGAATCATAATATAACAAAAATGTAGTCCTAATTTGAGAATAAGCTTGTAATATAACAAAGTAAGACTTTTTTTGTGACTGAAGCTATTATATCCTACGAATAATGTTGGTTGTAATACAACATTAACGTCATAATAATATGAGAATATTCTCACGACACGGGGCCTCATGACATTATAAGTTACATGTAATAAGAATATTCGATTTAAAGAATCCTTTTAGGAATAAACTCATACTACATAATATTGTGAATGTATGCTCATAATATTATGACCTTATGTTTAAAATATGCAACACTGCCCTAACACTGCTATAGTTAGTTGACACTTGATGGATGGCTCACATCAAAGCCTTTATTTATACAACTCTGGCTCGCATTCAAAATCACTGCCTGCCAACTCATATTTGGCCCGTACCTTCTATGGCTAATGTTAGAACTGAAATCACCAGGCAAGACAACACTGCAACACTCAATTCTACATCAGCATCAAATGCAGCATCTGAAGCCTTCATCTTTCCACAGTAGAGTAAAGCTACTTCAAATACAAATGCATAGCCATTCAGTGAATAAAACTACACCAATGTAAGCCTGAGTGTATTTTTATTTATATTTATTATATTTATTTGTTGGTTGGTTTCTTTGTTTGTTTGTTGTTTTCAGATTTAGAAATTTAACACTGGAGTAGATCTCTATTCGTCACAAAACAAAAGCACATGACAAGCAATTGAAGAACAGAAAATAAACACGAAATTGCAAACTATAACTACAAAACCCTCAAACAGACTCTCCTGACATGTCTTTACTATAATATGATCATTTGAACTCATAGTTCTTTATGTAACTGTGCACATTTAAAAAATCTTTTCACTGTACCAAGTTTGTGTGTGTGTGTGTGTGTGTGTGTGTGTGTGTGTGTGTGTGTGTGTGTGTGTGTGTGTGTGTGTGTGTATGCGTGCATACGTGTGTGTGTGTGTGTGAATCACACTAATGGTCATAGACTGCAGAATAGCAATGAGCCTATTTACACCAATTTCAAGAAAAACACAAGGAAAACACAAGCACAAACACGCTGGCACACACATACGATTATTATATCACCTTTCCGTGATACCAACAGCCTGTGGGTAAAATGTCAACAAACTCAGTAGTTCTCTCTAAACTGTTTCATGACAGAAGACTTCAGTTGCAGAGGTCAGCAAAGTTTATGTGTAGGAGTAACAGTCCTCAGTCTACAATTCAGTTTCGGTTTTACCTCAAGTTGACCTTTGAACTCAAGAGCCAAACAAATGACCTTTAGGCTGCTCAGCTCTGTTGGCTGCTGGTGGGGGTTGTCTTGCTGGTTGTGCTGACTGGACTTGCTCATGGCTTTGTCCAAGACATTATATCATTTCCAGCATAAACTAGCAGGACATTTCATTATGTGTTTGATTGTGTTTGTGTTTAGATTTTTTTTGCTTGTTTGTTTTATTTAACTTCATCTTATTTCAGTTTATTTTATTTAGTTTTTCTTCATGGTTCAGTTGAATGGTTCCCTTTGACCTATCTGCAGATACTAAGATTATTACTACCTTTATAAACTACCTTTTCAAATTGTTAATATCAGTGAATGGTTTAGCTTAGTGTTGAGATGGTTGAAGTGATAAGTAAAGACACAGATTTACAAA
>CM050208.1:31615000-31647500 GCA_027475355.1 Coilia nasus | reverse complement strand
TACCCTCCTTTAAAACATTTAAACTTGTCCCTCATTTAGGGTATCTATAATTAACCCCTGTAGAATAGTATCTTAAGGATTTGCATAATTTTCTTGCTTATTCTTTTTACCAGTGTGCATACTATATGATTGTGTTACATTTAGCAGATGCCCTAACCCAAGCTAACTTATGAATTAACATATAATACACTGTGATGGCCCTGTAGGCCAGTCTGTGTTTGCCTTGTTTTTCTCAGTTTGCAGGAATGGTGTTTGTGGGCGTGGTCAATGATTCCAGTCTAAATTGGTCGCACCGGCGTGCAGGTGTGGCTGGTCCCTATTTGAAGCGTCCATACTCATCATTCGTTCTCTCGACACCAGCCAGGAGGCTGCTCTTGCTGCTGCTCTTTCTTTTGTTTGATTATGTAACATGCAACATGCACTCACCACATTACATTCACTCCACACATGTCTACACCTCGCCACTGACTACTGGCCAGCTTTTCACTGGCTTTAAAATAAATACGGTCATATTTAGCCCTGTAAGCACCTCTCTGTCCCCTATTATTGTCTTGGAAACCCTAGTCCTTGACAATATGGGGGCTCGTCAAACTAGTTTATTCTTGTAGTTTACTTTAATTGGTTAGTTTTTTTTTTTTCGTTCCGCGGCGTGCCGGTGTTTTCCGTGAGTATTCCTCTTTGGTCTTTGTTTCCATACACTTCTCTTGTTGGGCCTGCTGGCTTGGGTCTTTTTTTGTGGGGGCGGAAGGTGTGCAATGTGGTTATTTTTTGTACTTTTGTGGATAACTTTTGGGCGCTATTCTAACTAATAGGATGATTCGATCTAATTGATCTTGCTGTTCCTGTTGATAGACTTGCGAGTAACTTCTTCGATAGGCAAAGGAGGTGTCTTCGGATGTCTCATTTATTTTGTTAGTTTATTGTTTTTGAACGGCGAAAGTGGGTAGAAGCATTTTGGCTCGGGAGCACGTCCAGAGTTTCGGTAGGCTGTAGTTAGCAGTCTCCCGTGCTCCTGGTTTAAGGTGCATAACAACCCCCCCATCATTAACTGTTCGAAGAAACTTAGGTTCTACGTAGTATAGTTAAATATTATTTTATAGTTAGTTAGATGGGGTTGTGTACTCGTGAGTTTATTGACTGGACAGTTTTTGTAGTTGAGGCGCCTAAAGTTATTGGATTTATTTTGCGTTGCTTGTGTGGGGTGCGGTAGCGGAGATTGACGATTTCGCCACTACTCCTACTGTGGAGGCCTTTGATGCGTTCTTTAAAGAACAACTCGTATTACTTGCTGAGCGTTACGAGGTGCCATTGTCTAGTGCCGATAAAAGGACTAAAGCGGTAATGAAAGCGCTTATTTGAGAGGTGCTTGTTAAAAAGGAGCTTTTGCCTCCAGCTCCAGAACCTCCCCCTGAAACGCCTACTAGTAGCTTATCATTTGAGCAGCAGAAATAACTTTTATTACTTCAGTTGGATAAAATTAAACAGCAGCTATTAGAGCAGCAAGTTCTCACTGAAAAATGTAAATTAGAGCGTGAGGTCGCTTTGGGTAAACAAGAGCTCGAACGGGAAAAATTGGCGCTTGAGCGCAGGCGATTAACATTAATTGAAGAGGGTAAAATGGGTTCTAGAATCCCTGGTAATTCCAATGACATTGACTAAAAACATCAAACTTTTACCAAAGTTCGAAGAATCCAAAGTTGATACATTCTTCAGCTTATTCGAGCATGTGGCTGCCCAGCTAACACAGATAAGGTGCCGCGACATGGCACGTGAAGGGTGGTAATACGTTACTCCGACCTAACTTTCCGATGGCCCCGGTCCGTAAAAGCGGCAACCTGGCGACGTTGTAGCAACGTCCTTTTACAAGTTGCCAAAAAGTGGCCATGACGTGACATTTTTTCGACATTGCCAGGTTGTAACCGCAAGGTCTTAGCGACTTTGTAGCAACCAAAATACCTGCTGGCAACTTTCTAGCAACCCCCTTTTACAGGTTGCCGAAATGTGGCCAGGCTGCGACTTTTCGACGTTGCCAGTTCCTAACCATAGCGTCTTAACTACTTTGTAGCAACCAAAATACCTACTAGCGACTTTCTAACAACCTCCTGTAGCAACCAAAACACCTGCTAGCGACTTTCTAACAACCTCCTTTTCGGTTTGCATGTAGGTTTAAAATTTGGACGGACCATTTGCCCTTTGTGACCAGACCCTAGTTAAAAAATTTACGCAGACAGGCATTTTCTCAACAAGATGCTTTATTTGTTTGTATAAATAAAAGCAATAAAAAAAGGGAAAAGTGAAAATGCTTTGTTTGTTTGTATATACAAAAGTAATAAAAGAAAGGAAATGTGAAGAACGTCTACTCCATCGCCGCCTGCTGCTGGTCTTCCCCAAGCTGCCGACACTTTGCCTGCGAATCATATAAGGTATAATCTATGTTAAAGGAAATGAAATATTAAATGCAAACTTGCCGTTTTCAGAAGGCTACCATTTAACAGAAATTTAAATTATGTGAGGAAGCAGAATGTTGCTACAGTTAAGCTGTACCCGAGCTTTTAGGTGGGCTGAGGGGGCATGTTTAAGGGTCTCAGCAATCAGGCCCTCAACAGCCTTCTCTCCCAGCCCTGGCTTCCACTTCAGAACAGCTTCTGAAAACATAACCAAAAAAAAATTTTACTTCATGGGGGAATCCAGTGAAAACCAATAGCCCCATCATTGAGTGTTGTATGTAAAAAACAGAACCAGGAATTTAGACATTAGAAAGACTGAATAGCAAACTGAACAGTAAACAAATCACATACGCACTTAATAGGATGAAATGCCACTGTAAGTTTCTGTGTTCCATTCAGTTAGTGTCCATGGGATGGAGGAAGTTGGAATGTGCCTCCATGCATGTTAAATCACATATGTAGGCCAAGCTTTTGCAAAATGTGGTTGCGTAGTTATTTCCTGTCCCCCCTTAAGGGTAGGCTAAAGGACAAAAAAATCATCGTCTGCCTATAAGATTTGCTTTTGGATTTATTCAGTTTTTCCCTGTCCGAGCTATAAATAAACCTGAGCTCTGAACTTCAGTCTAGAGTTGGGTCTCCCTGTTTGAATTTTCTAATAATTTCCCAAAAACACATGAACTGTACATGTGATTTATCAGACATTGAGGCTTGTCCCAACATCCCATGTATGTATGTATGTATCCTATGTATAGTCTTAGTTCGAAAATGTATGTTAATGGACTTATTTTAAATAGAGGCTGGAACACATCCCAACATTTTCACTGTTACCATGCAAATTCACATTCAGAATGGACTCACGTATAATCGTCGTGCACAACACTGTGCCACAATTGCCACATAATGTCACAATTTTGAATCTACAAATTATCATTGATATATGATTTAAGATAACTGTAGTAATGTAGACATACAATTTTTTTCGGAACTCTGTGTCTTTTAAGCGCTGCTCAATGTCCTCCAGTTCCGCCTGAGTTTTGGCCACCTCCAGCTCCACTCCGGCCACCTCAGTCCTCTCAGGACAGGTCCTTTGACAGATTTGTATGTGTTGATTCAGCTTTTCCTCCTGAATCTCCATTTTCCTATGTAGCACCTGTAATTTCTCTGTAATTTAAAAGGCAACATTATTATTATCAGTGTTATGTTGATTCAAGTACAGTCATTTTAGTTGTCAAATTAACAATGAATGTGTTACCTTCTATCCTGGTCATAGATGTCTGCATGGCTGTTTTCATGGCATGAAGGTTTTTTGCCCAAGTTGGCACTTTTTTTGTCCGGTAACCTGAGTGCGTATGAACATATTAACTTTTTGTTCCCTTCCATTTTCTGTATTGGAAATATTTCGAAAAAGGTGAAGCTCATAAATTTGCACTAACCTGGCTTCCGGCTGATGCCATTTCCTCCTTGTCCTGCATCAGGTTTATTTGTTGGTGCAGTTAATATACTACACGTCCCCATGTCTGCTGTGGGAGGAGGCGGTGGAGTCTCTATAAGTGACTGGGAAGGTTAGAATTGTCTTTGTATTTATAGAGAAATTCTGGGGGAATTCAACTTATCTGTGACTTTCATAATGACAACAAAATGTCATACTAGTATGACAATGACAATGTGGAATATTATGCCATATTGGTGTTATGGGCGTGACAAAAGGTTACTTTGTTCCTTTACCTTTGGTTCTCGTTGTCTCCGCTGTGGCATTGGTATGTGGAGCCGTTCCTAGAATGTACAGCACATTGAGCACATTGTTGGAAAACACAATAACTAATGTCGTTGTGGTTATTGTTGTGTGCTACAAATAATTTACCTTTAGCTTTCTTGGGTTTTGGTGTTTTTTCCCATGGCTGGTCATCTAAACAGTACAGTGAAGTTGTTGATCAGTTTCAACAATGGACCGTTTTTTAAAATAAAAGCAAATACAATTGCTTCAATATTCTATTTTGTTCATAATCAAACAATGCAGCTGTCAAATGAGTAGGACTGAGGGAGATGCTGTGCCGACATACCATCACTTGAATCCATATATTTTCTGTTGTTCTTATGGGTTCGCTTATTGTTGCTGCCTTCTTCATCTGTCTCTACATTTGACTTCTCTTCTGCCCTTTTGCAGCATCTTAGGGCAGTTTCCCAGTCATCTAAGTGTAAATAAGGCGTAAACAATGACAGTGGTGATTAGACTTTTTCACCACATCTACGTCATAGGTGTGCATTGTACAGAAATAACACACACCCTGCCAGCCAATTAGTAATCAGTATTCCATTGAATTCCAAAGGCTATTAACATACCTGTTGTTGAAAAAATCCTTATTTTTCTTGACACCCAATTTTTTTACATCAGGAATTTCTTGTGCTTTTGCACGTTTAGTTTGCTGCGTTGGTGGCCAGTAGCTGTGCATCACCTGTAAAGAAAGCAGCAATTGGTGTAAACATGGCTGACATGAGGTAGTTTGCTATTAACCACTGCAGACATTATTTCACAGAAATGATGAGAAATTCAAGCCTACCCGTTTCTTTATGTGTCCAATTTTGGGCCACAATACCAACTGCCCCTTCTTCAATAAATTCCACAATTGCACAATTCCAGTTGTCCAGCCCCTGGAAAGACACTGCGTCCTCAACAATGTGCAACATAGAATGGGTGTTGTAAACGAGAAACTGTTGCCCATACAGCTCCTGACCCCTTTTGACGAAGAATTTCATCAAATCAGCTGCATAATTAGAGTATTGTTGAACCAGTGTGGGGCTCACAAGGATGCACATGGCCACGCTGAATGACATAAAGTGTCTGTACAAGTCATCTCGAAGCATACCCTTCAGGACAACCTTGCCGGTGTACAACATGAACTGCCGAAATTCAGTTGCCTTCAAACGCTCTAGCTCCTGCAGCCCTCTTGGCTTCCTGGCAAATGTGGACGGAATGAACTGTTTGAGGTCAATCAGCCTTCTACTGACCTCATCAACTTGGGTTGCGGACATTCTTCTTCCTCTGCACCAACAGAACTGTATAACTTGTGACTTGTATAAATGGCCTGATGCGACGTGCTGTCTAATGTTACAGTGTACTTTGAGTGGTCGAGGGGCTCAGGCTTATTCAGCTCTTGGTGTACCTGAGAGCCGTACATATTCATGTGTTAAGAAAGCTGTGTTAAAAGCTTATGAATTGGTACCAGAAGCATATCGCCAGAGGTTTCGCAGAATGCGTAAGAGTTCAGGTCAAAGTTATGTGGAGTTTGCAGATGAGTTGTCTATTCAGTTGAATCGTTGGTGTGCATCTTTGGAAGTCGAGTCATATGAAGATTTGCGTAATTTAATTTTAGTTGAGCAATTTAAAAATTGTCTTCCAAATGAGATTGCGACTTATATAAGTGAACACCAGGTTGCCACAGTGTCTGATGCAGCGATATTAGCTGATGACTATGCTCTGATCCACAGAACTAAATTCTTTGATACGCAAACAGTCCGTAATGACCGTGCGTATAAGATTCGTCAAGCTCCGCGTAAACCCATGTTTGATGTCGCCACTGATTCTGGTATTTTTTGTACTGAGCGTCCTCAAAGTAAAGTAGACCCTAACAGAACTTGTAATTATTGCCTTGGTGTAGGGCATTGGAAATCGGAATGTGAAAAGCTGAAAAATAGAAATAGACATTTGTCCGAATATCGTTTTCAGGCTCAAGGCTCGGCCCAAAGCTCGGCCCTAGCTTTATCTCTCTCTAATCAGCAACATAATGTCATTGAGCCTGACTGAGTCGTGTTTTACTCCTTTTATTTCATGTGGGTTTGTGTCACTAAGTGCTGATGGTGAAAAGGTTCCAATTAAAATACTGCGTGATACTGGTTCAGTTGATTCGTTTATCCTGCAATCAGTGTTACCGTTTTCGTTAGTGTCTGATTCAGGTCAGTTTGTTTGTGTGCGTGGCATTAATATGAGTGTTTTGTCTGTGCCTTTGCATAGGGTGCACATAACCTCAGAGCTGATCCAGGGTGAAGTGCTTGTAGGAGTGCGCCCTGCCCTTCCGCTCCATGGTGTCTCCATGATCCTGGGTAATGGTTTGGCTAAGTCTTTGGTATGGGCTAGTGTTTTGCCCAAATTGGGTAGTGATGGTGCTGGGGAACTTAGTTCCCTGCCTCTTTGTGATGAGGGCAAAATTCCCTTTGTGTCTCCTGCGTCTGTGGTCATGCTAATTTACTCAAGCACTATTATGATCGTGACTGTGTGCCAAAACGTGAATTGTCTGCTGTGAAAATTGATCCCAGCTCTGCTCTCAGTCCGGTGGTGGCAGCACCGGATGAGGCCAGCGCTGGAAGGTCACAGGCTTGTCTTGTAATGTGCGCCACTTCTACTCCAGCGGTGGCAGCGCTGGAGGAGGTTGATGCCAGCGTTGATGCAGTGTTGTTGGGTAAACTCAATAATACTGAGTCGTTGGCTAATTTGCCATTGTTGTTCAGTCATTAGACTCCAGATCAGGCGTCAGAGTTGAGTGCTCTGATTAAAGAATTTCCGTCCCTGTTTGCTGACACACCCACACAGACTAATTGGATCAGTTATGACATTGACACTGGGGAAGCCTCTCCTATTAAGCAGCGTTTTTATAGAGTGTCTGGTGAGAGACAGACAGTCTTAGAAGACGAGGTAAAGTATCTGCTTGATAACGGTCTGGCTGAAAGGTCTTTTTCTAGTTGGACTAGTCCATGTATTTTGTTTATAGGAAATTAAATAGTTTTACGAAGCCCGACTCATTCCCTCTTCCTCGCATGGAGGACTGTGTCGACCAAGTAGGTTCAGCCAAACTTGTCACAAAAATAGATTTATTAAAGGGATATTGGCAAATTCCCCTAACCAGGCGTGCTGGTGGAGTTTCAGCCTTTATTACACCTAGCGGAATGCGGCCGCCACTTTTCAACGGTTGATGAATCAGGTTCCCACTGCGCAAAGACAGGTCGAAAGTTCCCAGGACCGCCAGATGAGGGCCAGTTCTAGTCCAAATGAGGTCGTTGTCGACGTCTTTTTGATGTTAAACTTAAACTCATTTTAGACCGTTTTAGGCCTGCTTCTAGGTTCTGTACTGCTATGCCATTTCAGACGGTGGCATACCAGTTAATTTTTGTTTGTACAGCAGGTAATTGGAAACACATGCAAATGTGTAAAGCCTTTCCTGTTGTAAATCTGCTACAGATACAGTTAAGGGTCTCCAACTTCTGGAATCAAATCCCTAAGTCCGCAAAATTACTCAAAATTGTTTTTGTTTTAATAATTATAATTTCTGAGTTAATAAACAATACCTTAGATTTTATTTAGCAGGATTCACACTGCAAATAAAACTTAAAACTTTCCCTGACCAAGCAGAATTTCCATGACCTTCTCTATAACAATCCCATGGGATTTGGACTGATAATGTTAATCAAAATTATACAAGTAATGTGTTGTGTAAATTAATGCAAATGAAAATTAACTTTGCTTCTGAACTCCAGTTAACCCTTTACAAATGAATAACAATTCAATCTCCACTCATTTCTCTTCATTTTTATTTAGTAAAAAAAGATGTAAAAAGAGAAAAAAGTATATAAATATAAAAATAAAAAAGTTAAAAAGTTGAAAGTCTTTAGTCCTGAGTGCCGTGACCTCCACCTCCTCGTCTTTGTGGTGCATGCTTGAGGTGGTCGGCGGCACACTGCCTTACGAAGCCCTCCGTTGCCGTGGAGTCAAATTTCATGACTCCATCTGCACAAGTAGAAAACACATGTGATTAGAAATACAAAAGGTAATCTGCTGTCATACACCATCTCCATATTGGTACGCAAAAATAGGTTGCCTTTGCATCCACTACCATACTGGATTAACACAAAAACATCACAGCAAATGGTAAAGATAGCTATGGTAAACAGTGGCCTTGCATTTTTTACATCAACAGGATTGTAAATGTTTTGTCTGATCAGATATTTTCAGATCAGAAGGGGCTAACTTTTTCAACATTATACAGATTTACCTTTTATTGCTTTGTAAACAAGCGTCTTCTCTAAAGGCCTTTTCTCCATTTTCCCCTTCCCCTTCATATTGAACTTTGCCATCAGTCCATTATTGAAGAGCCTAAATGAAAAGATAAATCAATGTCAATAATATTTATGACCATCACAGGTCATCAAGCCTACACTACATTGATCAATGTACCGTAGGTTGCACCCGTCTTTTCAGAAGAACCGATCTATACACCTAAAATGTTGTGATCTTGTCAAAATACATGACAATTACACAAAATGACATGTTCAGACACTTTCACACCAACAAGTAGAGAAGGACCAGAAAATGATTCCAAGTCAATGGTGTAAAAAATGTCTGTTGCAAAAAAGGTACGAGATGGAACGCTGTCTTGTGTATAATTAGATCCAAGACTGAAAATGTCATTAAAAAACTAAAACGCCTAAAAGATGTGCCAAGGGGTTCAAGGAAGCAAGAAAAAAAGCAAATAAAAGCATACAGGCAGGTCCACACCACAAACAGTTCAAACAAAGCACCCCATCATCTCACACACGCAAACATCATAGTCTATGTAGACACATACTTGTCAAGGACTTTGTGGACACAGTCCTTGGTGTCCTTTCCCCCAATTCTTGAAAGCTGGAGCACCTGTTGGAATAAGTCCATGATTAAATGACTGACCCAGAGCAGTGTAACTGTGAGACCACTGTATTGTGTTATGTTTGACTATCCAAATATTTTCAGACCTGCAAAACTTACCAGGGCATCAAAGGCTTTCTTGTCAGAGAGGCGTTGCTCCTCTCTCTCAAAATCCTCCATGGTCTCCATCATGTCAATATGACAGGTGCAGTAGGCAGGTAGTGCTTGCGTTATCTTATCGCAAATTGTAACCAGCATGTTTTAGACCCTTCTCTGATACGCTGAAACAAATACACAAGTTGATTACAATGATGACCTTAGAATAGCAAGGCTAGCTGGCCGGTCCACAATTATTATTGCAGTCTGTTTCCGTGTTTCCTATCTATACAGTAGTATAGTGTTGTGTCGTACTGCCAATATCAATACTTACCATCCTTAGGCATTGGGTATGTCCATATTGGGTCTGTATCTGCACCACAGAAAGTTAGATTTAGAAACTGAGGACAAGCTAACAGATTTGGGCAGCATAAGAGATATCTAAACTGGTCATAACCTAACAACCAGGGGTGCATCAGTACAAATCACTGAATTGCAAAGTGCTTTGATGAAATGGTCTTCAGCCAACTCACCATGCCCTGGCCTGTCATACTGAAGGCTGGTCACATCAGCATGGCGTGGTGCATCAAGACTGGAGCTGCCCGTGTGCCTCAAAAGATGATGTTGTGACCTCGACCTGGACCTGCCAAAGAGTCTTGAGCCCCCACCATACTGTGACTTTGAGCTGGATCTGGACCGGCTGGCGCGCCTCGAGTCCCCACCGTGCCGTCACCTGGACCGGCTGGCGCGCCTCGAGTCCCCACCGATTAACTATTAAAAACCATTAAAAACAGCTCGAAGAAACTCCACACTCCATTGGTAGTACAACAAAGGCTCTGACATTTAAAACAAGGCACTGAGAACTTTGTAAGTGCACACAATGTTTATTAAGAAAACAGTTCTTTTGCAGTCGTTTGCAGTTGTTTCTTGTCGCCGCCATGATGAAAGTCTGTATAAGTCAATTGACCTATATCGTTGCCGCCAAGTCCATTGTACTGGCTGTCCTCGCATTCTTCCCACTGGGTTCGTGTTCGTCAATCGACTTATACAGTACAATCGACTTGGCGGCAACGAGAAACAACTGCAAACAGCACTGAACTTTATTTCCCCCACGAGGAACGTCCGTACAAGTCGATTGTAGTCAATATAGGTCAATTGACTACAGACTTTCATCATGGCCGCAACGAGAAACGACTGCAAACGAAAACAAAAGAACTGTTTTCTTAATAAATGTTGTGTACACTTACAAAGTTCGGAGTGCCTCGTTTTGACTACCAGGGCCTTTGTTATACTACCGATGGAGTGTAAGGTTTTTTTGAGCTGTTATAGTTGTTTCGTTACTAAACAACTACAACAGCTCGAAGAAACTAGTACAACAGAGGATATGGCATTCAAAACGAGGCACTGGAACTTTGCAAGTTTCACCCATGAGGAGCGTCCGTACAAGTCGATTGTACTGGCTCTCCTCGCATTCTTCCCACTGGGTTCGTGTTCGTCAATCGACTTATACAGACTTTCATCATGGCGGCGATGAGAAACAACTACAAACTGTTTTCTTAATAAACGTTGTGTACAGTTACAATGTTCTTGGTGCCTCGTTCTGAATGCCAGGGCCTTTGTTATACTACTGCCTTCTGGGCTAAAACTGCAAACAATAGTCGTTCTAAACGCAACAGGCTAGTGCGATTTTGCTCCTCAGCAAACATATCTATGTTGTAGTATGCCAATTTTCATTTTACAGGGAATTTCCCCTTTAAAGCTTCGGTTAACGTGCCTATGTTTGGGCACTCTGGTCGTTTTCAGTCATTCCAAATTAACTATAGCCAATAGCTAACGTTAGCCAATAGAGGCAGATTCAGGCGGTTTAGGACCACAAAAGCAACAGCAAACACCAACACATAAATGACCATAAAATCAACTTACCTTAAACTTACTGAACGCGAGGTCCTTGGAACGCGACGTGCTGGACAGAACCGTACAGCCTTTGCTCCTCCAGTAAAAATGAAGAAAAACGCAACCTCTCTGGAAAATGTCTGCCTCTTTATAGAGTGCCTATGTCACGCCCCTTCTGGTACACCCCTTACTCGTCTCACGTAATGCCTGGCGTGTTGTTTCGGCCAATCAGAGTGGCGTTTACTGGTTGGGTTATGAAGATGTACCGCTCCAGCCAATCAAAGTGGCGTTGACTGGTTGAACTTATATATGTCATATGCACGTCTACAAGACGTCCAATGTTTAGTGGGTTGTAGCAAATTTGGATGGCTGTGCTGTTTATTTGGACCTGGAGTTCACATTTGGTTCGTCTTCGCCAAATGTTTACCAGACTTGTGCAAGCTAATCTCACCGTCAACCTGGCGAAGTGTGAGTTCGCCAGGGCGACGGTGACTTACTTGGGCAAGGTGGTTGGTCAGGGCTTTGTGCGTCCGGTGCGCGCAAAAGTCCTGGCCATAGATAGTTTTCCTCCACCATTAAGTAAGCGAGAAGTGATGAGATTTCTTGGTATGATTGGATACTATAGAAGTTTTTGTCCGAACTTTTCTTCAGTTGTTGTGCCTTTGATCACCTTGTTAAAAAAGGGCAAGCCCTTTGTCTGGACGTCAGCTTGCCAGGCTGCGTTCGAACAGGCCAAATCCCTTCTCACCTCTGCGCCTCTCCTTGCAGCTCCTAAAATGGATAAACCATTTAAACTGCAAGTAGACGCGAGCAAAGTGGGAGCTGGGGCAGTTTTACTTCAAGATGGAGATGATTCTATCGAACGTCCTGTCTGCTACTTTTCTCGTAAGTTTAATTCATATCAGTTGAATTATGCAACGATAGAGAAGGAAGCACTTGCTCTAATCTGGGCACTGCAAACTTTTGAAGTTTACATTGGTGGTAGTACGATGCCTGTTCTCGTTTATTGTGACCATAACCCCCTAACTTTTCTTCATTCACTCCAGAACCCAAACCAGCGACTAATGCGCTGGAGTATGTTTCTTCAACCATATAATCTTCACAATATGCACATTAAAGGCAAGGAGAACGTGATGGCGGACACGCTGTCCCGTGCTCCTGCCCCCTAGTGTGTCTACCTGTGAATTGTTCCTAATCATTGTTTTGTCCTTGATTGTTCCAGGTGCCGGAATATCGAACAGTAATAGAGGTTGGGTACAAATGGGGATTTTGGGTGATTTTGAATAGTGTTAAAAAAAAATGGATATGGAATTTTGACTAGTCTAAAATGAATGTGGACATTATATTAACTTTGGTGGTTGTGGTTATGGGATTCTAGCAAAAATAGTTTGTGGTGATGGTTGCACTGGTATTTTGGTGTTGCATATTTAACATTTGAATTAATGTGTTTTTTGAGAATTTAGGATGCATTGATTTAATGTATTGATTCAAATATTTGTCTTGGTATGATGTAGAATTGAATTAAATGTTTGCAGCAGTAGCTTGAGTTGATCTTTAGCCCTAACATGATTCTAGGCTATTAGAAATCCTAGAGGATTCCTTTTATGGGGGGAGATGTGATGGCCCTGTACGCCAGTCTGTGATTGCCTTGTTCCTCTCAGTTTGCAGGAATGGTGTTTGTGGGTGTGGTCAATGATTCCAGTCTAAATTGGTCGCACCGGCGCGCAGGTGTGGCTGGTCCCTATTTGAAGCGTCTGTACTCATCATTCGTTCTCTCGACACCAGCCAGGAGGCTGCTCTTGCTGCTGCTCTTTCTTTTGTTTGATTATGTAACATGCAACACGCACTCACCACATTACATTCACTCCACACATGTCTACACCGCTGACTACTGATTGCTTCCTATTCACAATTTTGTCCAGTTTTGTTATTTAATGCTTTTCTCTGGCTTTAAAATAAATACGGTCATATTTAGCCCCGTAAGCACGTCTCTGTCCCCTATTGTTGTCTTGGAAACCCTAGTCCTTGACATACACCCAAATCCCGAATGTCTTCATTTAATGACTACATCACTAGAACTGTCCTAACTCCCTAACATATGTATATAAACAAAAACATACCAGGAGTGTGTATACATATTTCTACTTTTAAATGGGACTGAACAGATTCATACCTCCGAACTCATGCACAAGATAACACAAGAACATATAGGTGTGTTCACAAGTCCAGTGTTTTGCAGAAATAACACCATATGAAAAAGAAACAGGTAAAAAAAACTCTCATTGTTTCCTTATGATATGGTCATGAATTCATGTATTTCTGTATACCACCAACTGTAAAACATTATTGTGCTGTTGGTGACAATCCATTTACACAACCACAATGCAAATACGCTGCCAATACACTAACAACATGCAGTGTTCTGCATGAACAATGTGGAGATCACACCTCACACCTGAACATCATAAAACGGCAATAGCTCATGCTATTGCCCTGATGCGCCTGGGTGGGAGAGAGAGCTATTATGCTCTTCGAGCAACAGGGTTGCCAGACAAAGCCATGAAATTCAAATGCCTGACAAATGAGTTGTCAAGTCTGATAAATGGTTTATTTATGCCACGAGCAGCATCTTATTAAGACTGCTCTGCATTCTGTATTCTTTTAGCACAGCATGGTTTAAACACTGCATACAAGCCACTGCATTTCCCCGTCCATTATGTATCCTCTGCATTATGCATCAGTTAATTGCCTCAGAGTATTGAATAAATATTTCACATGGACAAACATGGCCACCAGTGTATAAAGATACCTTCTTTTCAGGTGTATTTATTTATTACCATATTTAGGTTTTATTTTTTTTAATATCATTTCTTTCAAAGATTTAATATTTGCATTTTTCTCAGTTACTGTACATATTTATATACATATTTAATGTCTTAAATACTGCATAATATAATATTTTTGATAAATTATATTCTACTTTGAATAAATCCGAAGCCCTTTTGCTCAACATTCGTTTTTAAAATATGTGATGTACATCAAATAACCTTGACCTTGAGTTTAGCACTCTATCGATATTGTGTTCACTGGTCTTATTGTTTATAAAACACTATAGCTGGTATAGCTTCTGGCAGTTCCTTATGCTCAGCTACAGTGCTGGCTGACTGCATGCTCTCCGTAGCATGAGGCATACACGTTTATGTAACAAGCCACTTATCATTACAAAGTTTATAGGCAGTAATTAATTCCTTGTACGGTATTTTCAACAGGGTTTTTTTCTGTCTCCTCTGACAGGTACAGCTTTTCATCTCCTCGAGGCTTCATCGGCGCTTGTGTTGTGTCCTTGACCTGCCTCGAGCACTTGTCACTTCAGCAACACGATGAGCTATTCATGAAACCCACCAGCTTTTTTTCAGCCCACCCACTCAGAGTGGGAGCCAAATAAAATGCAAAGTAGACAGAGCTGATATTCAGTGCTTCTCTCCCATTAAGAAGCAACAGGTCAGTAGTGGAGTGTGGTTTTGTGAGAACTTCATAATACCTACTCTTTCCACTGACTGTGTGTCACTGAAGCACGACCAATGCATACATTTAAATCTGTGAAACTGCAAGGGGCAGAATACTTACTAATGTTGTGGAGACATGACACTGTTGCAATACAACTAGGTGAAAGATCGGTAATGTAGTCAGACAGTGTAAGCATGACTGTGGTACATAAAATGTGTTATTGCAAAGCAGTTGAAAAAGCAATCTGTAGTGGATGAGTTTTTATTTGATGATCTGATGATCTTTCTGGCATAATAACATAGAAATGTGAATGACATTATGCAATTGTAAATATATATAACATCACGCCTGGAGTTGTGGCAATTGCAAATCATTATTTTGAGTGAATGGACAATATTAGAGACCCAAAAAGCCCCAAGCAAGAAACATAGGAGAAGTATATCTGTTTAAGCAAACCTTGTATTAAATTAAAAACAAAAATCCTGAGTGATGCTGTTACACAGCATACATAGATGCATGCATTTATAAATGAACATTAAATAAATGGCTTTATGTAAACACCTTATACAGAATATATTTTGCATATCATTGTCATCTTAGCATTTTCCCCATCCTCTATACAAGGCCTGTCTGTGGAGACTTGTAGCTCTGCTAATTGGAATGTATTAAGCAATTTGACATTAATGTGATTTACAAGCTTTCAAACAGATTACATATCTATTGGTCTGGAGAAAACAGTGTCAGCACATTAAATATCCACTAAAGGCTGTCGTTAAGATCTTTATCAAATCCTAGTCCACAGCCTGGGCTACATTATGCACAGTGCTACAGTTTTGTGTACTGGTAGACCTAAACCTGTATACTGCACACAGCATACTGCATACAGTTGTATGCCATTGATCTCTTGATGAAAGAACAGATGAAAGTGTATGTAGTAACCATGGCAGCAAGCAAGCTCATGTAAACTCCACACAGAACACAAATACATCTAAATACAAAAAAGTGGCTAGCTAGTAATTAGAACTGACAACCCATTTACATACAATTTGTGTGGACAGGAAAAACTGAGGTGTTTAAGGAGTTATGACTTATGGTTGCCATGACACTTACAAGAGGTTTTGCACAGACTGCTATGGCACTTCAGCAGTTTGATAGGGATGTAAAACCTTTGGAATATGGTATGAAAACAGCCAACTATGTAACATTTTACTGTGTTAAACGGCAGAAATATACATTGTATATAAACTACACTGTTGTAAATAATTATTATATCCAGAAGCATGTATAGTGTTGTATAGGAAGGCAGACACTCAGTGCTTTGTATGTGTATGCAACGTGAGAAAAATGTCGGTAAATGGTCAGTCTTACTACGGACTCCCTCTTCATCGTGACTATGGTTTAACTCGGTGTTAAGTCAGCGTTTCAACACACACTGCACAAGAACACTAAACACTAAAAACATGATGAGTTACATGTTTTCTCCTATTTTAAACAAATACCCAAAATACTAAATGCCAAAAATCCCACTATTAAAAAAGAAGTGGTTTTATGGACATTCATGAAGCAGAAGAAATCCCATCAGTTAGGGTGAGGCCAGTAAAGAGGTTAGGGAGATGGTATACAGTGGTCCCTCGTTATTCGCGGGAGTTACATTCTAAAAATAACCTGCGATAGGCGAAATCCGCGAAGTAGTCAGCTTTATTTTCTACAATTATTATAGATGTTTTAAGGCTGTGAAACCCCTCACTACACTTATACACTTATACACAGGCAAAGTTCACACTTGCAAACATACAGCACTTCAGAGCCACACAGCTAGCGGTGGAAGATTTATGTAAATTTTACAAGCTGAGCGCATTCTGTACTGTACAGGAGATTGCATGCACTAAAAAAATCTGCGAAACAGCGAGGCCGCGAAAGGTAAACCGCGATATAGCGAGGGACCACTGTAATGCAGACCTGAGAGATCGTGAGCAGATTAATCAGCTTAGGAAAGATGTGGTGGAGGGACAGGAAAGTCCTGAAACACCCGTAGATCCAGAGGTGCACTACTGATGAGGTGTCCAGGAAATGTTCACAAACCATCTAGACACTGCGACTTAAAAAACAAGCTCAACAATAGGATGACTGACTCATTCTTAAATAATAGAATAATTCAAATAAAACCTGAAGTGCAAAGTGTTCTCACAAACCATACTGCCCTACAAAGCCAAAAAGCAGTAACTACATTTTGTCAAAATGGAGTTTAGACTGGAAATTAACTGTAGCACCTCCTTTGTCTTTCGACTAAATATCTTGCTTCATAATGTTACATAAAGAATCACCACTATTATACCTATAGCATGTTTGACTGGACAGTATGAGAACTTTGAAGGCATTTTTCTAAGTGTTTATGTTCGTGTAGATACTGAACTTTGCCTTTGTAGGGCAGAATAGTCTTTTAGAATAAGGTGTAGTGGGGAAGGCTTAAATCTCTTCTTCCAAAAGTACCCTTCCTCAGAGCACCAGCATCTTGTGTTTCCTCTAAACATTGTGCCTCTTTTTCTTCTGTTTTATTCTACGGCTCTGGTGTAAAATCACACTAATTACAAGTAAGCACTCCACTCCACTTAAAGAGAGTGCATGATAAAAACAGCTAAATATTTAAATGCTAGTTTAGTTAGTTGGCAGTAGCCTTTGGAAGAGCTGAGAATATCTTTCTCTCTGTGTTTTGTTTTGCACATCCAAAGTAGCAGCAGCAAAGTCAAGGGTAAACCACTGTACTTCACATCAGAAATGACACAGAGACAGCACAGTTTGATATAAAAACAGAATAAACTAAATACCCTCTCTGTAGGCTCGACATAAATAAAAAACGTTTAACAACTAAATCATGTTGCTGATACATCGTAGTCTGTACATAACTATAACACATTGTGGGCTTGGGCTAAACTGGGTCAAGTAGGTGTCAAGAGTTGGAATGAGTGTCTGCTGGAGCTGTTCTGATGAGAACATGGCTGGGAGAAAGTGTAGGTGTAAGCCTACAGCAAATCTGACTCACCTGCTTCGCTACTTAGCTTCAGCTATTGTAGCGAAAGGGAGGAGAAGCAGAAGACCAAACAGGGGCTCTGACTGCAACGCCAAAGAGCCAGGCTTGTTGGGATGGCAGTCAGAGCACACCCACAACTCTAGTGATGGTCACTCCATCACAGCTATGTACATCAGTATAGCTCACCATCAGGACCAGATTAGATTAGACTATTAGGATAGGGGAAACTGGGCCCAGTCTAAACAAACTTTACCGTAAAACTCCCTGAAACTTTTGGCATATATTGGCATATAGTCACCTAGAGGGCTTGTGCCCATGGGTACTTGAATCCATGATGTGCCCCCATTTACTATACACATTTGCATAGAATGCAGGCAGATAATGCACTTGGATATGGCACACAGATTAGGGAACTGCACAGAACATTTGGTCTCTACAAGTCGATCTGTCCTGGTAGCTTTACCACAATGTTCTGCATTCTGAATGTGTTCACCTGGCCTGATTTCAGTGCAGGAGAGGGTGGCTGATTCAACAGAAGAGGCTGGTCCTAGAGGCTATCCCATTTTAGCACAGCTGAATATGCTTTAATAATATGCTATAATAAAATCTGTATATTCCTACTGAACCTATGCAAAAGACTGATTTCTTTTTTTTGTCAGTGTACTTGGCTAACTTATGTCTAATGCTTTGAGAGAAAAATATGAAGAATCAGTTTTCCCACATCAGGTTTTCATTGTAATAATGATGGTCTTCATCTCTTCTCTAAAATCTGTCACAGCCGAGAATCACAAAGAAAAAGAGGTATGAAAAGATTATGAATGTGAATGTGAAAAAAAGAAAAGATTAGAATAGAGACTTAAGCAGGAAAGCTAAAAAAAAAAATCCATCACAGTCCACCTGGATGTGTTGTTTTATTTCACCAGCAGACATTCATGTCTGACTGTTCTCTACCAATAATAGTTCACAAGAAATGAATTTATTTTAAAAAATAATATGCCATCTGCTGCAATCTATCATATTTATTTCACACAACCTGGATAGAATCAAACTGCCTGGCCTGGCTGTTACCCACAGCTCCACATACATTTCTGATGGTTACAGTGCCTGATTAAGAGTTAAAAATGCACTATTTCTCTGTTTGATGATGATGCCTAGTGCTGAAACACATACATTGTTTGTGGACATGGTCCAATAAACCAGTGTACCAAATAGAGACAGACAGTGCATTTTCATAAGTATAACACTTAAATTATTTTTTTCACTTAAAGAAAAAAACAATCATCTTCATTTATTTAATCATCATACGAGGATGTTTGTTAAAATGGATGGACAATGAATAGCTGTCAAAAACACTGAAGCGCAAAAACTTGAACTTGTTGTGAAAGATGAACTGTTCACTGTAGTCAGCCAATTTTAGTACTGGAAAGCTCAACAGCTGGGCAATTTAATTGAAGTTGACTAACACATATCTACAGAGGAGATTGCCTGACAATTTTTGGAGTCAGGCAAATTCACCTTTCCACATGTTCTTCTTCTCTATTTTACCTGTACATAAAGTGTTTTGTCAACGTCTTCTAAGGCAAAACATTTTTGGACAACTGCCTTAGACTATGGTGAATTAATATACCCAAGAACAGATTGTCACGACTGGGTATTGTCAGGCTCTGGGTACAAGCCCACCACAAGCCTTTTTCTTACATACATACTACACATGCACTATGTAGGCCTTCCAAAGTTCAACACAGTTCAGTAGGAAAGCACAGCCCAAAATCACACAGCATGGGTCACTCAGTTCTGGGGTTCTTGAAAAGGGCCATGCAGATGACACAGTCTATTAAAATCAAATCCCACACCATTAGGAAGAATGTGGGTGGGAGGAGTAAATAACTAGTGCTCTCCTGCACCCTCATCTATGGCTGAAGTGTCCTTGAGCGAGGCACCTAACCCCACATTGCTCCAGAGATTGTACTCTGTACCTCAAAAAACTGTAAGTTGCTCTGGATAAGAGCAACAGCTAAATGTAATGTAATCAATGTTTTCCCTCCCTGTTAAAGACAACAGGACACTACCAGCCAACAAACTTAGGTAGATGTAGCACCTAGTCTTCATTTTATTTCAGTTGACACAGAAACATCCACTTTCTCTGACAGACAGAGGACACATTAACACTGAGACTGGATTGCATTGAAATACTGATTTGGGGAAGTGTGCAAACATAAAAATAAATAAATAAATAAATAAATAAATACATACATACATACATACATACATACATACATACATACATACATACATACATACATACATACATACATACATACATACATACATACATACATACATAAAACATGCAGTGAAGATCTTTAGAACCCTCATAAATCTTAAAATGGAAGACGTTTGGATGAATCAGGACCCCTACAGGTCCTGGGGTTCCGGCCAAGATAAACAGGTAAACAGATGAGGGCAAAAAGGGTCTTCACAAGGGGTGACAGACTGGGACTGGGTAAGGTGTTGAGGCCTTAGGTTGGGTAAGGTGAAGTGGCCCTAGGTTGGGTAAGGTGTTGAGGCCTTAGGTTGGGTATGGTGATGGGGCTTAGGTCTCTCTCTCTCTCTCTCTCTCTCTCTCTCTCTCTCTCTCTCTCTATGTCTGTCGCTCTCCCCACCTCTCTATCTCTCTCTGTGTGTATCTCTGTCTCTTTCTCTCGATCACGCACACACCTCAAAACATGCAAAAAGCACACTTTAAGTACTGCGATTCCTTTCACACATGTAGGTGCAAAAATGATTTTGCTCTTTCACTTTTTCTACTCATTTCCTAGATTCACTCTCAATCACTTTCTCTGCTCTTACTTAGTTTTACACACACACACACACACACACACACACACACACACACACACACACACACACACACACACACACACACACACACACACACACACACACAGACTTTAAAAGTATAATCCTCTCTCTTCTGCAGACATATTCTGATATCTATATCAAGTTTGTTCTCTCTCTCTCTCTCTCTCTCTCTCTCTCTCTCTCTCTCTCTCTCTCTCTCTCTCTCTCTCTCTCTCTCCATTTCTCTTCTGGTGACAGTGTAAAAGGATTGAGGGATTCAGTGTTCAGAGAGACTGAGCGAGCAGCAAAAGGCCTTTGTGTGACGGCCATGCAGTGATGGTACTCATCCAGCTTGTGAAGTCCTCTCCATCACTCCTCAAATCACAGTCAGACTCCCGAGTCTCCATCACTCCTGAAATCACACACAGGCTCCCGAGTCTCCAACACTCCTGATATCACACACACACTCTTGAGTCTCCATCACTCCTGAAGTCAGACAGACTCCTCGTGACAAACGAGCCACTGTCTGACATGTGTAACTGTCATGTCCCACGACGTGTGTGAACAGTAGATGAACATGAATGAGCTTGTGTGCGTGTGTGTGTATGTGTGTGCATGTTTGAGTGTGAACGTGTGCGTGTGTGTGTGTGTGTGTGTGTGTGTACGTGTGCTCCTTACATTTTGTGTGCATTTTCAATCATTCAATCACCTACCCAAAGCCTTGTGTAGAATGTCTGATGCAATTTAGTACTCTAGATGTGGTGTCTCTGACAGAGAAATCGAGGTAATGGACTGTGAGCGCTACGTGTGCGTCTTATCATGCACAAATGCGAGCGATGAATATAATTACAAACCTCGCTCTAGGCAGAATAAAATTGTCCTCTGTTCCGTGCCTTCCCAAGGTGCAGTAGCTACTGTATAACGGGACATGGAACAAATGATGAAAAAGAGAGAGAGACAATGAGAGGCAGAGATGGGAAGAATACATGTGAGAGATAAAGACAAAAAAGAGAGTGAATGAAAGAGAGAGAATAGGATAAAGAGAAAGAGGTAGAATGCGGGAAGGGGAAAGAGATAGAAAGAGAAAGAGAGAGAGGGAAAGCCATCAGTGTTATTTATCATGTACATGTGATAGGGTTCACCCTGTGGCCTCAGGTATTGCGAGTGAGTGAGAGCGTGTCATTAACAGCACCAGGCGCTGCCCCATCAGTCCCTCAGTCTGTCAGTCACAGTCCCTCAGTCTGTCAGTCAGTCAGTCAGTCAGTTTGTCAGTCCCTCAGTCAGTAAGTCAGTCTGCCAGCTGCCTTATTGAACACTAGAAGGAAGGAGGGCTCCCTTGCAAGACTCTCTCTCTCTCTCTCTCTCTCTCTCTGTCTTTCTCTCTCTCTCTCTGTCTTCCTCCCTCGTGGCTTTAATAAAACATCGAGGCATAACACAGTCAGTCCCAAGCTTTGGCTACTTTCATTTACGTTTGTGTGGAAACATCCACGCAAACATGAAAGACATGTTTGTTCCTGTCTCAGAGTTGGCTATCATTTGGATTATGTATTGGTTTGTTTTTTAAATGCCTGTTTGCACGTTGTAATTAAAAGGAATGCATGTGCAGTGATGTTTTTGTGCACGTTACTAGGCTAATACATTACTTGTTCATTTCCTTATAGACTATCTATCACATAGTGAGATTACTAAAAAATGTCCTGTTCACTGCAGTGTCAAGGTCAACTTAAGGTTAGGGTCATGGGTTGGTTTGGTTATTGTGATGTTCAGTAAAACAATGTGTAGAATGATGTTGAATTTCTACAGACCATCTGTAAAGATACAAGGGACTGTGAAGGAGAGTGGTGGCCTGGCAGTGTTAGCCTAATGTAACAGACTTGTGACCTCAATTTGTCTGTTGTGACCGGACCTGTGACCCACCAACTGCCAGTAGTGCCACTGAGGTACCCTGAGCATGGTACCGTCCCCACACACCGCTCCCTGGGTGCTGGTGTCATTGCTGCCCCCTGCTCATGTGTGTGATAGGTTAAACGCAGAGTCAGTTTCGTTGTGTATACTGTGTAGCGTGGTGTGCTGTGCAATCACAGTGACAAATGGGTGCTGTTTGTTTTTTTTTGTTTGTTTGTTTGTAAAGAGTCAGTAGGCAGACTATCCAAGCAGTGTTACTACATTAATGTAAACGTTACATTCTTTACGACGAGACCTTTGGATTAACTCAGATCCTGCACAAATGTGCAACCTTGTTTCTTCACAAATTCACACAAAGTCAACAATTGTATTTTAAAACCACCACAATGTTAGCTACATTTTTTTTAGATTTCCTACAGTGAATTCAGTTTATGTTTGTGGCAATGCTTACAACAGGCCTGCCCATGGTCCTGTGGGTTCTGAGCAATGTGATCCCAGGATTTGTAGCTCTATATTGCAATCTGGTTCTATATTACAGTCTTTAAAACTCTCACTCTCCCAGATGTCCCAGCTGTTTATGAGGACTATCATGACATGTATGTTGTACAGGTAGTGCCTGGAATGACATAGTGGTGTCTTGAGGTAAAACATTCCCAATGTCTGTCTCTCGTAGATCTCCAAGGCCGCTGTCTTACAGGTATTGTTACTAACGCATAAATCTACAACATAATTGCAAAACACATTACCACTCCCCAAGGGACATGGGCCCAAGTCTCTTTTTCACTCTTTGTAATGTTTGAATAGTCTAGTACAACACCTCCGTCTTCTCCATACCACTGATTACACTCCATACCACTGATTACATTCCATACTACTGATTACACTCCATACCACTGATTACACTCCATACCACTGATTACACTCTCCTTTTTATATATATAAGTTTGCTCTTTTCATTAATGTCCAGGGGTTGAATTTTGTTGTGTGTGCTGTGTGATTACAATGACAAAGTTTCACAAAGTTTCACACTTTCACATAACCTGTAGTTACTAGAACACTTACATATATATGTAATTGCCATAATTATATATATGTGTGTGTGTGTGTGTGTGTGTGTGTGTGTGTCTGTGTCTGTGTGTGTGTCTGTGTGTGTAAGCCATTGTGCTTTATCCTTAAAGAGTTTGGAGTGTTTTTGTAGATGTTCTTCCTGCTTTGCTTTACCTTGTTTGCCTTGAAAAAGTATCCTCAAGCAATACCAGTGTGATAGCAGCACTTTCAAAGGCACACAGAGAAAGCCCTAAGAGAATAAAGCTCGCCCGTGTACCAGATGTAAGAGTAAAGTACAGGCTCTGCTCTTATGTATCAATGTGACACTCAGGCTAGTTAGGCTTCAACATCTTCCCAGCAGAATATTGGTAGAAAATGGTCACATTAATTGCTGTTATGCGTGTTGTTTTTATCCCTTTTTTATCCCCAAACATATCGATCTGTAGTTAATGCTTGGCTTTACTTCATTCTGTTCGACTGGAAATACTTAGCCCAAAATTTCACCCCACTCCTAAAGCTATAATAGCTTTCTGTATTGCCTCTCCAATCTTAATTAAACACACCTGAAGGGAAAACGTCAAGCAGTTTTATTTGATTTTATTTATAGGGAATAAATAAGATGATCTCAGTTGACTTGGCAGTAAAAAGGTTCCACATCAATCAGTCTGCCTTACACCAGTTGAGGGGGGCCTGCTGTTTACGCTGGTTTTATGTTAAGCTGGCTAAAATGAAACCACATATTGACTGTGTGCCAGCAGTGCAAAGAGCAACCAGGAAGTCTCTCTCACACACACATGTGGTGGTACTGGTGCAAATGAGTCCTGGCTATCAATGTTTAGGTCTTTTCCTGAGGGTTAGGAAATGCCTGTTCAACCTCATTCCCAGAAATAGCAATATGCAGAGCATTCCTGTGGAAAATTGCCATAAGTAAGTTCACCAAAAATACAAGTTGCATTTATTTTGTGGAACAACCATGATAAAGTCTCCATGTTTCAATAGCCTTATATTGTCAAACAAATGACAGATAAGTGACAAATACAGAACAAGGTCCATTTAAAATTCACATGACAATCTGACATAGACAGAATTCCCTAAAACATAGCCCATGTTTATTATGTGTAAAGCAACTGCAGTTTCAAGTTTTCCGACTAAGCCAATGAAATAAACAACCTATCTCTGTCACGCAGCTGTGCACGCATGTTACATATTCTTCATGTCTCTCTCGTCACCTTAAGCAAACATTTACTGACATCTCTGCTGTTCTTCCAAATGGTCTAAAAAGATTTGATGGTGGAATCTAAAGAAGGGCTACAGATAGGGATTCGTAGAACTCTACGTATATATTGTAAAAGCTAGTCTTATGTGGAAAGAGGCATTGGTGATGTGGGTGACAGTAAGAATGTGTGACAGGACAGATGCTCCTCCCTCCGCTTTTGCGTTTGAGACACAAAACCAAGCCAGTCACAAAGATATTTCAAAGTTGATCTTTAACCCAACCACCTCTCCAGACACACACACACCCACACACACACACCTTGACAGCACTTGTCATGACCCACATGTCATCCTGCAGGTGATGGGTTGATCCTTGCATCACTAATGCTAATATCTTCTCCAGTTGAGTGCTACTCTGAACAGAAGTTTTGATTAGGAATCGTAGTGTTTACTCTGTCGCTGCTGCCGTATCCTCTGTGATGTACCCTCACTGCCTGGCTTGGGCACATGGGTCTTTTTTCCAGAGAGGAGCACATGGGTCTTTCATACACTCCCAGAGAAGAGGGGCAGTGGAGGCCTAGCAGTTAAGGTATCAGACCTGTGACCGTAGGATTGCAGGTTCAAATCGCAGGTCGCCAGCAGTGCCACTGAGCCCTGAGCATGGTCCCATTCCCACACACTGCTGCCTTGGTGCCTTTGTCATGGCTCCCCCCTGCTCACGTGTGTGATAGGTTAAATGCAGGGGTTGAATTTTGTTGTGTGTCATGTGATCACAATGACCAATGGGACTGACTTTTTAAGAGCACAGCACTGGACAGAGTGGAGAAGAAGCTGAGCTCAAGCAGGAGCCTGTGTTTCAGTCTGAGTCTCGTAGATGCACCAGTGCGAGCAGAGGCATCTGAGTGGGGAGGATGTGAGCTGATAAACACACAGGCAGAAACAACAGTGTGTGGAGAGAGAGAGAGTGGCAATCGGATGACAGCTGGAGAATGAAAGAAGTGGGTAAATGAGGAGCAGCTTGTCACACCTGCAGACGATTTCAACATGTCATCTTTTAGACACAGACACGGAAAGACAGAGAGAGAGAGAAGGAGAGAGAGAGGGGGGGAGAGAAGAAGCTAGTCAGCAAAAGTGATACAGAGAATTACAGAGAGAAAAGGAAAGAAAGTATGTTGACGGGAGTGAAAAAGGCAGGATGAGTGAGAGAGAGAGAGATGTACCTGTCTGTCATCCTTATGTAGTAGGCAGGTAGATCTGGATAAATGTGGATAAATGATGGTGGTAATTAGGGATTTGGAAGCATCAGTGCTTTCCACTGCATGCCTTCAGCAAGGGACAGGAGCTGACCCCATTCGTCGTCCAAAAAGTGGAGAAGTGACAGTTAGCACCCGTCAATGATTCAGCATTCACTACTCATTTAACAATACTCAAACTGACAGCTTAAACTTTCAGTGGGTGTTATCTGCAGGGCTCCGTGATGACAAAAAAAGGGAACAAACGAGTGAAATTATCACTTCAAGTGCTTTTGTTTGGAGAAGAACATCCATATTGGTGAAAGAGAGCTGTCCATCAAGATCCACACTGAGATGAGATTTTGGTTGAGATTTACTCGGCCAGTTGGACATGACTTTCTCTTCTGCTTAGATGGAACGGATGCAGCCTGAGAAACTTCCATTTGGAGAATGTAATTGGTGCTGAAAAGTGAATAAATGCATAAATGCATCTAATCTGCCAATCAATAGCAGTGTGTGTTCTGACAAATGATTGCCGAACAGACATTTTTTCTTTCTGCACTAGTCTCAACAACTCCTCAAATTCACAGCAAATGCATAGAGTGCAGACACGCAGTAAGGAGCGGTGGGGAGAACAGCAGATTAGCATATGTGCTAGGGGACACATTCTCCCCACATCAGCTGCTCATTTTTTCCGCCAACATCACACACACACACACACACTCACACACACACACACACACTCTCAAGCACTCCTATGTGTACAAACACACACACACACATACCTGTGTGTTCACACACACACACACACACACACACACACACACATATGTGCACACACACATGCACAAACACACACACTCACACAAACTGACACACACAATCATAAACACATACAATAAGCTGCTCACAGAGGAAAAGCTCCATAATCAAACAGATAAGTGTACAACGTCTAAGGCCCACAACTAACTTAACAACAATCGTGCGTTCCACAATCTGGCAACACTGACAAGGCACAAATGGAAAGACTACAACTGATACCAGCGATAAAGCTTTCTAGTTAGAATAATCTCCACAGAAACAAGGGTTTCAATAAATGGAGGTGCCATGTTTTTTAAGAAAGAAAAATCTCCATTCCAACTCCAACCCTCAGTCCTCATCGGTTTGTTTATTTTGAAACCGAGGCAGCTAATAATGTCTTTAGGGGCCGACTACGCCGCTCTGATCAGTGACAGCGAGCAGTGGAGCAGTCGTCTCCTGTGTGGCGGTGATTTATCTGCGGTGATGTGGGCCAAAAGACGAGCCTCATCTTTTATACTGCAGGTAAGCCAGAGCAGTGCAGCACAGGAGTCCACAAATCAGCACTGAAACTGCACTTTCTTCAACCTCAAACGTTGTCTGAGTCTCAGAGATTCAACAAAACGCAACACTGCTTCTTACTTTTTGGATTTTCAAGAACTTGGTACAAGTAGTGTTTTTTTTATACAAGCATCTCTCTCTCTCTCGCTCTCTCTCACTCACCACCCCACTCTTTGTGTGTCTCTCTCTCAGACACACACACACAGACACTCTTTCTTTCTCTCTCTCTCCCTCTCTCTATCTCTGTTTCCCAAGTAACAAAGATAAATTCCGACAAAAAAATCACCTAAATAGGAGAGGCAGTGAAGATACATAAAACTTCAAATCAAAAAACAAAACAACTTACCTCAAGTCATAGACCAGGATCCTGCAGTACATAATGGCAGGCTAAAAGTGAGAAGAAGTCCAAAGTTTTTTAGCTGAAATGAGGCTAATGCCAGGATCACTCAGAATCATATCTGTTAAATTGTGTGGTTGCCTAGATACCTACCTGACTGCACCAAAGTGATGGCATGACTGAACCTAGACTAGGTGCACGTAATTGTCTTCTGATGAATGATTGTGAAGGTGCATGGCTGTGTGGTGCATCATGGGATACAGCACGTGTGGTGCTTAAAGTTATTTACCATCATATTATCAACCTAAGGTCATTAGAAAACAGTGTGAAGATAAGGTGTGTTTTGTCAAGACTTACCACTTCCTGAGCAACATTTGGCCTCACACCTCACACACTCTCTCGTACTCACACTCTCTCATCCTCACGCTCCCTCTTGTTTTGAAGGAACGCAGCCTGTGAAGATGACTTCTTTAAAAAGTCCAGAAAGGCAGCAGCAACAGCAGCAAATGATTTATAGAGCTGCATAATGGCCCATTAAGGTTTAGAATTGCATTAGGATGGTGGCAGCTCCCTTGTCCCCCCACCCCCCAGCCCCAAAAAGGCTATTCATTGGGATCAGTGATGGGGAAATGCTGGCCATTAACAGCCACCTAATGAGGCTCAATTAATAAAACAATGGCCTCTCTCCTCTCTCTCCTCTAAGAGCGGACGGGGCTCCTTTGTCTTGGTGACACTGTGGAGACTCAGACATCACAGAGGGCAGGTCTCGAGGGTACGGTCTCAGGAGAGAGTGGGAAGAGGAGATGTCTGTCATGATAGAGGACAAAAGGAGTGTGTTTCTGTGTGTGTGTGTGTGTGTGTGTAGCTGTGGTTGATGTGCGTGTCTGTGTGTACGTGTGTGTGTGTGTGTGTGTGTGTGTGTGTTTGTGGTTGATGTGCGTGTCTGTGTGTACGTGTGTGTGTGTGTGTGTGTGTGTGTGTACCTGCACAGGTGTGTGTGTGTGTGCATGTTTTATGTTTGTGTTAGGGTGCACAGCAAACACACTCACTCACTTCCTCATACGCTCTCTCACACACATACACACACACACACACACACACACACATACCTCACTTGCTCGCTCTCTCTCTCTCTCTCTCTCTCACACACACACACACATACACTAAGAGCCTGATGTAAATAATGATTGTGTGGTGATTTCGTTAAGAGGGAAAAGGTAACCTTGCGCAGGAGTCATAAAACAAGACCTGTTCTGAGTGAAGTGCTGAAGTGAAGTGTGGCTCTGTACAGACTAAGGCGGTGGCAGACTAAGTGCACTGGGGGCTGGTTGGCGTCACTGATAACAGTCATTTCATGCGGATGTAATATGTGTCGCTCTCTGCTGCAGCCAAGATCTGAGAGATGTCACAGAGACATACTATATGCATATACAAGTACAAACAAATATGTTAATACACACACACTCTCTCTCACACACACACACATAGAAAGACACAAACACTCAAATATACATACTCATACACACACAAACTCACACACACACACACACACAAAGAGACATACAACAATCCATTATGCTGACACATGAAAATCGGAGGGCCACCATTGTCGAGTTTCAGATTCGTATCAACTTTCCTAATGACCAGGGCCTGGCTGGCGGTCCTGTAATTACCTTGAGAGAGTTTCAGGGGCCCAGGCTATTTATACCACGGCGCACGCACATCACAGACTGTCATGGTTTCGCTCTTCCTGCTTGTTTCTTTCCCACTCCTCTGTGTTGTCTCTCCCCGCTGCACCTCGTAATCACGTAATTGGGTTCCTCCCTTGCCACTCTGCCTTCCCGCCTCGCACTGATTACCCTCACCTGTTTCTCCTTACCTCGTCCCCACTCTCATTGGCTCCCCGGTTAATCACACCCTCCTTTTAGTCTCTCTCTCCCCGTTCCTCCCTTGTCAGTCCATCAGCGAACCATAGACTCGTCTTGGCAAGTGTTTTGACTCTGGCTCTGCTTCCTGTTTCCAACCTGCGTTTTCTCCCTGCTCCTGCTGTCGTGTTCGTTCGTAAGTTCTATTCCTGTGTCTACTACCTGCTCGTCTATCTCCTGTGTCCCCGCCTGCCTGTTGTCTCCCTCCTGCCTCCAGTTCCCCTCCGTGTCTGCTCCCCGCTTCCCTGCTCCTGCCTCCTGGTGACGAACTCGGACCGAACCGACCCACGCTATGCTCCCCAGCCCCGGCTACGACTCCTGCTTGCCCGCGACTCAGCTCTACTCTTCAGCCCCGGTTACGACTCTCACCTGTTGTGGATTACGAACTCTCTCCCTTCCCCTTTACCCTACATAAAAGCCTGTTTGATTACGTTACGCTCTTGGGTCTGTTCTGTCTGTTCACCTGTCTGACACAGACACCTATTTAACCTGCCTCCTGCTTGTCTCAGGCCCTGATATAAATGAGCAATCAAAGTCCTTGAGCACAGATCCTTGACACCCCTCCCACCCCTTCTTTTTCTCTCGCACGCATTCGTTTGAGTGAGATGACTTTGTTCACAAATGAAATTATGATAAATTGGCATCTTGCAGTGAAGCAAATGGGCGTTCTTTTTTTGTCTGTTGTTTTTCTTTTTTTTCTCAGCTTGCCATGACATGGTGGTGAAGTAATCATACAACTGCAATCAATTATTATTGATTGGTATTAGAGAAAGACTCCAAAGAGCAGGGTCAGGGAGAGACAGAGCAGAGGAGGTTGGTGACAGAGAGATAGTGAGAGCGAGAGAGAGAAGCTTTTGGCAGGCATCATTGTTTATGTGCCATTTTACAGCTGAATGTTGAATATTGGGTGATTGCAATGTTTTGATTATACTCTTAGGCACTTAAGAGTTCTCTTTTCACAGCCCTACTTGTTTGCAATTATTTCACATTACTTTCAAATAAAACATTACTGGGTAACCTTATTACCGTTGTCTGACTCCATTTATGTTGCGGTCTACAATTCAGGCCGTAACACAATTAAAAGTGATTACAGTGGACCGAGCCTAAAGCTTTGTTTATATTCATCGTGTCTGTCATGGTGCGCAACATTACAACATCAGTGTTAGTATGTATTGTGAGTTTTTAGCTATGATCGCCTATTTGTGTGAATGCTCTGCTCTAGTTAGCCTAAAACACACTCTATGTCATTGTCTATTGTTTTGAAAGGGCCACTTAAAAAATGGTGTGTGCCCAGCCTCCCGACAAATCCCTAAAATCTGCTGCACGCCATGGGTTTAACGTCATTTTGACGTTGCGCGCCATCACAGAAACGGTGAGTATAAACCAGGCCTAACGACAACAGTAAGAGATGACCTTGTGGAACTGATGAAGAATGAAAGGAAGAAAACAAAATAATGGAGAAGGTGTGGGCACAGGGGAGAGAGAGAGAGAGAGAGAGAAAAAGACAAGATTGTTGTCTGACAAATAATAAAAAGTGTGGTGTTTAAACGTAGCTTTAAGTGTGTGATATTCATGTGCAACTCCAAGCACCCAGAGATGTCAAAAACAACTTGCATGGAAGTGATGACTAACACATACTGATACACACAAAAGCAGAAGTGCGGACAAAAACAACAAGGCATCATGTAGAATAGCATTGGCTAACTTAACACGGAAAGAAAACAGGAGCTTAACTAAAAAAAAAAACACATACAGTACAGGCCAAACGTTTGGACACACTTTCTCATTCAATGTGTTTTCTTTATTTTCATGACTAGAATATAAGACGTTATACGTAAAAGTTATTTCACACTTTTTTGTTAAGTACATACTTACCTCCAAAGAGGTTATGTTTTTGCCAGCGTTGGTTTGTTTGTTTGTCTCTCCGTTAGTTTGTTTGTTTGTTTTTTTGTTTGTTAATAGCGTAACTCTGAAAGTTCTGGACGGATTTCGACAACATTTTCAGGATAGATCAGAAGTTTGCTAACTTACAACTGATTAGTTTTTGGTGGTGATCCGGATCACCATCGGGATTAAGGATTTTTTTAAAGGATTCTTTACCATTGCGAGATAGGGACAATTTGGACATTTTTGCTCATAACTCTACAAATAATGCTCAGAATACTCGTTTACCCATCAAACGTGTTCATTCACAGTTTTGATGCTTTCAGTGAGAATCTACAATATAAATATTCATGAAAATAAAGAAAATACATTGAATGAGGAGGTGTGTCCAAACTTTTGGCCTGTACTGTATGAGTCAGGAAAAATGACCCTTAGGTGCCGGAAACCACCCCAAAACACAGAACAAAACACAGAAAGCAGAAAAACACCTATTTCTAGCAAAACAAAACACTTATTTTGGCTTTGCTGGCTGCTGGGGAACATAGTTGAATAATGGTTGTCCTGTACTTATGGTAGCAGGTAGAATAAAAGCTCAACGGTGATTAACATTATCTGGACATGGTGTGTTTCCTTCTCTTTGGTTGCTTATTGGTTTAAACAAACGGCATTGGACATATAGGAAAGAAAGAAAGAAAGAAAGAAAGAAAGACAGAAAGAAAGAAAGAAAGAAAGAAAGAAAGAAAGAAAGAAAGAAAGAAAGAAAGAAAGAAAGAAAGAATGGAAGACAAAGAGAAGAAGCTGCAGTTTTACAGAAACAGAGGTGACACCAGACAGTCTGGGGACAAATCTGCAGACTGAGGTCTAACGAAAGAGAAACAGTGGGGGAGTATAGAAGGATGAGAGACAAGCAAGGACAGAGAAAGACTGAAAGATGGCTGACAGGAAGAGAGAAAGAGCAGAGGGACAGAGGTCAAGAAAGAAACCCAGAATAAGGTCTGAAAAGAGAGACATCGGCCAGACAGATCTTAAGTCAGTGTTGACAAATACAGCACAAAGACAGAGATCTTTTTTTCTGAGAGGGAGACAGAGACAGAGAGCAGACAGTACAGAAAAA
>CM050208.1:31600000-31610000 GCA_027475355.1 Coilia nasus | reverse complement strand
CTTAATGGAAGTGTTGTAAAGTAGTGCATCTGCAGATGTCAGGGTTTGGTAATGAGAATCCAAGAGCAGCACGTTCCAAACTTCACAAACTTTATTCAAACAGGAAGAGGGGAGTTGGAGGAGAGTGAATAAATGCAAGGGCATAGAATTGGCGTGGACGGAGGTGACGTGTCCCCACCAATATCCAGCAATTACTGATTTGTCCCCACCAATAATTTGAGCCCCTCAAAAAAAAAAAAAAAAAAAAGATCTGTGAATGTCTCATCACCTAGCGGCACAGAAATGGTTAAATTGCGTTCTCTACTGAAGTCCTAACACATTTGGCTATGCCCTGCTTTCACGTGAGACTCGGTTTGGTGTTAGCAGCACCAAAACTAGAAGCAGAACTTATCCAAAGTGAGTGGCGAGTAAGCATGCTGAAAGTGGCGAGCGATGGCAGCTAAAAAGAAGAAAGTGGACATAAGGAGCTCCGTTTCAAAGAAATCTGTAAGTCACAAAGTCAAGATCACAACTGAAATGAGTCCCGTAACAACATTAACAATGTTAATGACAACTAGGGTTTGGCACACAGCATGCCTACAGCAGGCTAAAATTGTTTGTAGCAGCTATTCATAACATGCACAACAACAATGCCAACTGTCCAGTTTCCTACAGATGTTATTAGCCTACAGTGGCTGTTAAATTGACATGTTTAATGTTATAACTGTGACACAATAATTTTATTTTAATGGTAACTGACTTTGCATTGCAGTCGGCACAAATTATATATAAAATGCACTTACTGTACAAACGTTAATGATGATTTCAAGATCTGCATAGTGACACAGAAAGGCTGAAGTAGCTATCCAATGTTTTTTTTTTACATGGGGGGGTAGGTCCCCACCAATGTCAAGAGCAAATCTACGCCCCTGAATGAATGAATGTAATGAGTCCAGCTCCAGCCGTTTCTGGAACTAGGAGAGTGCGTGCGAGAAGCGGTTAGCAGGCAGCTGGTTAGTCCGACAGTGGGCAGAGCTGGAACAAATGAGGAAACCGGTGCAGGGGTAGTAGTGGACTTCACCACAGGCTGGGTAACCAGGCCAACGGTTGAGGCTCTGGACTGGATCTCTGTAACCCTGGAGATCGCTGGCCACTGGAGGAACTCGGAGGTTTTAACACAGTCAAAAACAGGTGGCGGGTAGGATTACCAGGGCTGGAGAGAGGGGAAAGCCAAGACAGTCCGGTTCGGTAACGAGGAGTCACAGTAGCGAGTAAACAGAGCTAGTGGTTATGACGATGATGATGATGATGATGATGATGTCAGGTAGGTTGTATGGCAAAACATACATTTTAATACTTCATTTGGATCTACACCTGTACAGAGCATAGCATTGCAAGGTTAAAACATTACTCTAAGGTGGTTCATAATGCAAGAAAGCATCAGTCTGTAATGTGCCCATCTTGGTTAAAGGTGACACCTGCGAAGTGTATAGACTACCAAGTGCAGTATAGCTGACAAAGGTATTTTTCCTTTTTATTAGACAGTCCACAGATCTGTAAACCACACACATTTTATGAACATCAAGGCATCCATACATCACTGCTACACTCCCACATCATATGCACACACACACACACACACACACACACACACACACACACGCACACACACACACACATACGCAGGCACACAAGCAGTGCAGTACATGGCTGCCCATGTTGACAAGCAGTGCAGTACATAGCTGCCCTCGATACCTTGAATGTCAACTTCTACGCTGTTGAAATGTTACAGATACTCTGTAAGCCCTCTGTGGCTAGGCTATCCAAATAAAGGTTTTTCAAAAGCCTTTCCATAAGGCTTGACAAACCTTTGGAATTTACCTTTCCACTGCTTTTTTGGGAACTTGCCAAGAATGGCAAGCCTCTCACCAACACCCCCCACTGGTAAGGACCCCCACTCACATCAACACATCTGGGCAAAAAGTATGCCTAGGCTACACAACATTCACTGCACTGCACTTTAAGTATGCCAGAGCCGTTAACAGACCTGAAATGATTGATCAGACCGAAATGCACTGTTTAGCCACAGGCATTTGCACAATCTTTCATTTAAATCATGGTAGATGGCCATTCCTTTCAAATGCCTCATGAACCCTCTGATGGTGGTCTATAAGGGCATAGAGACCCCTTTACCACTCTGATAAAAATCCATCTTTAAAATGAGGCTCATTGTGCATCTTTGCAGACATTTTATGTAACGTCATTGGTATTAAACTGTGGGTATTTACATGTAAAATTAAGCAGATGGCCCAACCTCATCCCCATAAATGTCTTTCAAGCCATTAAAAAGCAGATCTGTGAGAGTTTGCAATCCTCCACATTTTTGCTTAATTCGAATGTATTGACCTCCTTCTTGTTGTTGTAGTAAAACATTCTTCAGCTGAGTGGAGACAAATATAGAGAACACAAGTATATGCTCAGGAATCTGATCACCATAGAGCTGGACTACCTTTTGGCAGCAGATGAAAGCAAAATGAGCTGTCCTCGGTCCTGAAAAAGCAAAACATTGAGATGAAAGGAGTGATGGACCAAGTGAGAATATGTTCCACAGAGATTTAATGTAAACTCTGAGGTTTGTTTAAATCCTATACTTTACCTCAATAAAACACCTGGTGTTACAATTCAAACACCTGCATGGCTCTGTGCATTCAAGGGGATATAACCTGCTGTCTTTGACCGATTTATCTTCTTACACTTTACACTTATATCTATTTTCCACCTCCCACTGAGTCTGGTGTTCAGGGAGTCCATGCAGGTGAGGAGGAAGTGCATCTTGATGACAGCATCTTCTTTTTTTCTTTCGGTCAATAATTTGTTCGCTGTTTGGTAACACAGCTGTAAAAGAACAGCATGAAAATCATACACTAAGCACCAGTACATAACACAGACATGACTGTTCCACAACTTGTTTTTACATAAGGTGACATGAGCCCTTTATAAACATGACATGACACATATCATAAACATTAATGACACTTTGTTTATGCTTATGACTACTGTCATTAAGTGTCATTGTGTTTTTTGTTTCCTTGATGTCCCTCTGGTTTCAGAATGGATTTCAGCAGGTGACATAAAAAGATATCTGGTCATTTTGTGAAAACACCTGCAATTCTATAATGCCAATGCAGTAAACCCCCACAATTAATGTAATATCCAAGATGTAGAATAACAAGCTACAAAACATTTTATTACATTTCCTATAGCTCTCTGAAGCAGGTTTGTGGAAGTATCCTGCGTAAGATGTGCCAGTCAGACTCAGACTCCCCACAATCAGTGCTGGCCCTCGTCACAGAGTCAGTAGGCTAGACTAGATGACTCTCCTTAGGGGTGCTCTGCCACCTATTCTCTCTCTCTCTCTCTCTCTCTCTCTCTCTCTCTCTCTCTCTCTCTCTCTCTCTCTCTCTCTCTCTCCCCCCCCCCCCCCCCCCCCCCCCCTCTCTCTCTCTCACTCTCATTCTCTTTCACACACACACACGCGCGCGCACGCACACACACACACACACACACACACACACACACACACACACACACACACACACACACACACACACACACATGCACACTTTCTGTTTCTCTGTATTATTACCTCTCTCTATAATTGTCTACCTCCTTTCATCTCTGCTTCTCTCTCTATCTGTCTCTCTGTCTCTTTCTCTCTCTCTCTCCCTCTTATTCTCTCTCTCTGATGGCTGTTGGATCAATGCAGGGCCATTTTCTTTCCACTGAGTTCTCGTTGCTCCTGTTCTCAGATCCAATCAGCAGAGGAGAAAGCAGGAAGCACAGGAAGTCCACTGCAGGAGTGCATCCTTCCAGTCACTGAAGGACAAAACATGTCAGGTTGTTATGACATCTTGTACTGGTTTACTGTAAAAGACTGGATTATATTATATGCTTTATGGTAAAAGACTGGTTTATATTATATGCTTTATGGTAAAAGACTGGTTTATATTGTGAAAGCGAAAGTCCCATTTTTTGTCATTGTGATCACACGGCAGAGCACAGCACACAGTGCACACAACGAAATTGACCTCTGCATTTAACCCATCACACACACGTGAGCAGGGGGCAGCCATGACAAAGGCGCCCGGGGAGCAGTGCGTGGGGACAGCACCATGCTCAGGGTACCTCAGTGGCGCTACTGGCGACCCGGGATTCGAACCTGCAATCCGGCATTCAGCCAACTTTAAATGTTTTGGTCTTGAAAGGGCTTTTTATCCCTGTGCATAGTCAGTTAGTTAGAGTTCCACTAAGCGTGGTTTGCATTCAGCTAGTTGTAAGTGTTTTGTTCTTAAAAGTACTCCTTTTCTTCTTGAGAGTACTCCCAGCTCACCTACCATTGTAGGTGAGCTGGAGTTCCATCAAGTGAGGTTTGCCCAGGCTTGCATATAATGAATGAAATCTCAGTGATGAGAGAGCAGCTCATTGGATAACACAGCAGCACACCTTACCAACAAGGACCTGCTTCATCTTGTTTCAACATTCACAAGATAACACATTGACAGGTGTCAAATTGATTTAACTGTATGTACTGCTCAGGGTGTGTGTGTGTGAGTGTGTTTTTTTACTTTGCGAAGTACGATCAGGCTGGTACATTATAAGTGATATTTCAGCAGTGACAGTGATTGTATAGCATTACGTCTTTATTTATTAATTGCAGTAACTTGGCCTCCTAACTGAACATTCCAAACCAAGGGAAAACCCCCCCCTTAAAACACGCCCATTTTCCAAAACTATAAACACCATATGTTTTCAGTGGTGTACATTGGTAAATACATAGACAATGTTATGTTTTTAGTGTTTTTCTCTTTCTTCATTGGTGGCATACTTACATAAAATTCTAGTTAATTTTGTGACAATAAATTGGCAAATTATAAACATTGATATATTTTTACCCTATCATGTAAAAGAGTCGTTCTGGAAGAGAAACACCATTACACATTGCAGTAACAGATTCTGCAGTTGTGTTTGAAACGGATCTCTCCAGGGTGGCATGGCTATTATGTGGTGAATGGGTATTTGATGGCTTTTTGGTGAGGGTAGAGAGCAAAGTTTTCACTTTAGATGTATTATTACACAAGAGAAGAGTTTTTGTGGTTTGACATTGAAAGTTTGAGAAGATGAGTGCAGTTGTGCTTTTGTGTTTTAGGTTATATAGTGCTGTTTATATTTACATGGTGTGTGTGTATGTGTGTGTGTGTGTGTGTGTGTGTGTGTGTGTCTATTGTGTGAAATTCATAGTATGTGTGTGCACTTGTGCTACCAAAGTACTCGCAGCCTGACACTCGATGACCACTGTTTCAGTGACAGAAGTCCCCCGCTGTCCCACACACACACACATACACACACACACACACACACACACACACACGCACAGATCATGGCTCTCTCACACTTCATACGCCTGCAAACACACACACACACACACACAGATCATGGCTCTCTCACACCTTATATGCCTGCACACACACATACACACACACACACACACACACAAACCTCATGGGTCTATCTTCATGAAGCCCCCAATCAGAGCTGGAGGAAGGGTGGGGGCTGAGGGAGGGAAAGGCCAGGGCTCATGCTGCCCCATGCTGTCATGCTGAAGCCTCCTGCAGCACCAACGCCGGAGGGTACAGAGAGGAATCAAGAGGATGAGCAGTCAGCTTGGCGTGAAATATCACCATCATTTCTAGCTGCTCACATTCAGCGCTCACTCTGGGCGTGCTGAGGCAAAATAAGGGCGGTGTGTTTGTGTGTGTGTGTGTGTGTGTGTGTGTGTGTGTGTGTGTGTGTATGTGTGTGTGTGTGTTTGTGTGTGTGTGTGGGTTTGTGTGTGTGCATGTGTGTGTGAGGGCAGAAGATGTACAAAGCTGTAAAACTTCCTTCAGTCAGACGATGACAGATGATAAATGATGATATATGTAGACACCAGTTTCTTGGCGTGTGTGTGGGTGGGTGGCTGGGTGGGTGTGTGAAAGTGTGTGTGTGTGTATGTGTATGTGTGTGAGAGTGTACAGTAGGAGTGTGTGTGTGTGTGTGTGTGTGTGTGGGTGTACATGCATGCGTGTGTGTGTGTGCAAGTGAGTGTGTTTGTTAGTCTATCTGTTTGTGTACAATATTAAATGTGTGAATTTAATATCACACACATACAGATACTGGCATACAAAATCATACACACACACACACACTGACAGAGAGAAATAAAGAAACGAACACATGGCCAATGGAGTTCAGACACAATTGGCGTCCCATACAAATGAGACTTCCATAGTTTGGCCTGCCTGAGGCCATGCACATCAGATAAGGCTGTATCTGTGTGTCTGTGTGTGTGTGTGTGTGTCTGTGTCTGTGCGCATGTGTGTGCCAGTGTGTGTGTGTGTGTGTGTGTGTGTTTATCTGTCTGTCTGTCTGCGAGTACATTCCTGCTGCTTCTGCTGATATTTGCGGGGATTGGCCATCCGATGACTGAAGGCTTAGGCCTCATTTCCACCGACTTGAGCGTGTACAGCGCGTATCCATGTACAATAGTTTTGTATAGGGACAGAATACGCTCAGATCACGCGTGCGGTGGAAATGGTCTAATCTGTTAACGTGCATTCTAAACGAATACGGACAGAAAACGGGCTCGCGCTGTACACGCAGAGTGTTTGGTGGAAATGAGCCCTCACACGGCGAACGCCAGCAATGACAGCAGTGATAATTCAACTGTTTGTGCCGGTTTCATTCAATTGCACAAGAAATAAAGCAAGCACTGTGGAGCAAGAAGAGTTTTCCATGGCGACTTGGACGAAAGATGAGGACAAGGAATTTTTGCAGGTCTGCAGGCTATGTTGAATCAAGCACTGCAGATGGTATTGAAAAGTTTGTGCTGCAGGTCATTGTGTGTGAATGAGCATGAGTGTGCATATGTGCGTGCAAACATGTGTATGTGTGTGTGTGTGTGTGTGTATGTGTGTGCAGCAATTTGTTTTACCCCATTCCAACACACACAATTAAAAAAGCACCAAAACCCACTGGCAGGTGGCGAGTTTATTTAATGCATGTATTACATCTATGGTTGTGTGTGTGGGTGTGTGTTTGTGTGTGTGTGTTTGAGAAAAAAGAAAGATAAATGGGGGGAGACAGTGAGAAAAAGAGAGCTAGTCAGAGAGAGAGAGACAGAGACAGACAGAGAGAGAGGCATATGTCAGGGACTATGCAAAAGATGTTTAATGGCTGTACCATTAGCAGAACCATATAAATACATTCACCATCTCACCTGTCACCCTCAGCCTCAGTTTGTTACTAACTGTAAGCCTAACTTTGGCCCTCCCTACAGTATGTAAGTGTTTTTTTCATGTATGATCTAAAATTGATCTTTGTTTTCAGGTTAACGTCTATTAACCATCTGCAGATTATAAGTTCAATTATTAGTTTTTAAAATAGAAAGTAAAACCATGCCACTGAGATTTCTGTGATTTATATGACATCTACACATAATGACATCTAGAAACATCAATCATCTAGTACGACAAATATGAATGGGTAACACGCCACTCACAAAAACATCCCTTAAATTCAAGGGTAGGGGTGCAGTGTCTGGAAAGAAGAGTTCTGGTCAGGAGTAAAAGCTGGTTTGGAACGCCTGGATGTGTGGGTATTTCAGGCCCTTTCAAGCACCTTTAGGACGAGATGGCATCAGAGAGACGAGACGATGATGGCCAGGGTGTGTCATCCATCAGACTACAGCTGGTTTTGTGGAGTCACCATGTCCTGAATGTGTGTGTGCGTGTCTCCTCGTCAGGGCAGAGGAAGGCCAAATTGCAGCGTTTATGACTCAGACGGCTCCCCTGTCTGCCACTGAGTGGTCAGGCCACCATTACTGCAGTAATGCAGTATGTCAAGGCACCATCCATGAAGCACTGAAAGGCGGCCACAGGTGGCTCCATAAACAGGTTTCCTACGGTGTCTGTGAAAAATGGGAGCTGCCGCTGAACCTGTTTGGACTGGTGTAGTGGAGTTGATCGCCCATGGGTAGTAATGTGTGTGACATTTAAACACACAAAGTTGTAAACCAGAAGTGCAAAATGCTGGCTCCAGAGAGTAAAAGTTCTGTTATGGATTGGTTTAACCTGGGCAATGAAAACAGCTGAGGATGGAGGAGAGCACTGGTCAGTCACTCCTCCCACCCACCTGTCGGCATGGGGAATCAAACCGATGACCCCTTGGCCACCCGGCCAACACCTTAACCTTTAGCCCATGACTTCCCTCTAGCCCATGACTGCCCCACCTCCACCTGCCTCAAGAAGTTTTAGAATCTTCTTCCTTTAGCCTCCTAAGTGGAGAGCTGGGCAGCAGCCACACCCTTCTAATGCATTCAATTTTGATCAGGTTTCTCCAGCTGGGCCCAGGTCTGTCCTGTTTTCTTGGCTTCACTCTCAACTGATCTCCTCCAGGTATGTTGTTAGAGTTTTTTTTCCTTTTCTTTTTTTTTTGCGCAGTATAGAGGTACACCATCCTGACAAACATGTCAAAAAGTAAAAAAAGGATGCTAATGAAAGTCTTTGAGTGGATCTTTCAGTCATTAAAAATTTGTTTATGCAATTTAAAGTGTGCTTAAGCATGGTCTGTCGTGCATTTAGCATTGCCAAAATACTTTTTGAAAAAAATTCTAGATCCTTCTGCAAAAAATGCAGCATGTTTACCAAAAACCAACACAGAACAAACATGAAATAAAAACGGTTAAAATCACCCCCCTTCCAAAACGGTCATTCCCCCTTTCCATCCCTTGTGGCCACACAAGGAGAAGGAGTTGGAGGGTAAATGGTGTGTCGTTTGGAGAGCAGATACACACACACACACACACACACACACAAGGAGAAGGAGTTGGAGGGTGAGTGGTGTGTTTGGAGAGCAGATACACGCACACAAACAGCCACACACATGCGGAGAGAGAGCTAGAGGGTAAATGGTGTGTTGTGGGGAGACACACACACAGAGGGGGGGATAGAGGGGGACAGGTGTGTCGTGTGAAGTGCAGACACACACACACACACACACACACACACACTCACACACAGAGGGAGCTAGAGGGTGAGGGGTGTGTTGTTTGGAGTGCAGACACACACACGCACACGCGCACACACACACACACAGAGGGAGCTAGAGGGTGAGGGGTGTGTTGTTTGGAGTGCAGACACACACACACACACACACACACACACACACACAGAGGGAGCTAGAGGGTGAGGGGTGTGTTGTTTGGAGTGCAGACACACACACACACACACGGAGAGGGGGATAGAGGGGAGAGGTGTGTCATGGGAGGGAGTCGGGGCAGAGGGGGTTAGTGCTGGAGGCGGGTGGACAGGTGGGGGCTGGGGGCAGCCGAAACATGAGGTGCAGTGGCCCTGTGTGGAGATGTGATGGAGCAGGACATTTAGTCTGACAGGTGTGTTTTAAAGGGGAAGACAGTGAGGAGTGTGTGTGAAGGTGTGTGTATGTAAGTGAAGTGTGTTTAGTGACAGTACAGGCTCATGTGTGTGTGTGTGTGTGTGTGTGTGTGTGTGTGTGTGTGTGTGTGTGTGTGTGTGTGTGTGTGTGTGTGTGTGTGTGTGTGTGAAATGCAGGCAGGCACATAAAGACCAAAGGACACGTCACCCCTCTTTGTCTGTGCAGCTAGTTTCCTGTTGGCCCGCACTGTTTCTGGGCTATGCATTATTACATCACCAGGGACAGGAAGGAGGCAGCAGAACTCAAAGACCCTTCGATAATTACAAGCATAACTTCCAGCAAAGCAATCAGTTCACCCGCGCCAACGTCACTCACACTCGTAAATAGCTCAAGATTTAGCTGAGAAGATATGGGGAAACTTATCACATTGTCTTACTGTGAGTGGGTGTGTGTGTGTGTGTGTGTGTGTGTGTGTGTGTGCCTGTGTGTCTGTGTGTCTATCCGTCTGCATCTGGGTAGGTAAGTGTTCATG
>CM050208.1:31580000-31595000 GCA_027475355.1 Coilia nasus | reverse complement strand
TACTTATTTACTTTCTTTCTTTCTTTCTTTCTTTCTTTCTTTCTTTCTGTCTGTCTGTCTGTCTGCCTGTCTGTCTGTCTGTCTGTCTGTCTGTCTGTCTGTCTGTCTGTCTATCTGTCTGTCTGTATTGTTGGGGCTGGAAGGGTAAAAGGATGTGTTAACACTACACATATTTGCATTAAGATATTCACATGTGGAATAAAATTACTGGCCCCATACTCCATAAGGACTGGGTAGCCACATGCTATATACAGTACATTCTCTCAGGATTGGGCATAGCCAGTCTACATTGCCAGCCTTGATTGTCCATATGCAGTGTGCACTGTTTTTGTCCTGAATACAAACAGGATTGCATAATCCCAGATACACAAAGTCCATGAGTCTGCATGTTTCTATGTGAGTGTGGAACAGGTAGGCCCAGTGTCCAAAAAAGAACTCACACAGCATGCAGCTATGGATGTTCATAGAAAAAAAAATCTTTTAAGAATTTGATATTTCATAACAGTCATTTCATTCTTTAATATTGTTTGTTTTCTTTTACTTTTTATTTTTAAATTAAAGAATTGATTTTTTGTTCATACTTCTGCACCTGCAATTCCTGCAATTCATTTGTATCTGCAATTCCCTCTCGGATTCGATTGGATTACACACACAAAAAAAGTCACAGTATTTACTCTTTTTCAAAATTAATATTTCAGAAGGTTTCACAATTTGCTTGACAAGTGAATTATGACAAAAGACTATTCATTATTAACAAAATATCACAGCGAGATGCATTATTGATAGCTTGTCCTCATTTTTCAGTCAAGCTTTCACTGCATTTGTGCATCCATGTGGTTAGGTGACACTCAAAAACCAGAATAACAATAAAGTCATGTCTCGGGTTCAGCTTGAGCTGAGCGTACACATGTCGGGCTATGGGCCTGGTGAAGACATCATCAAAGCTGAGCCCCTTGTTGTGTAGGCGGTAGGCGCATCATTGATACCCTGTCATATATGCTTACGCTGTGATGTCTATGGGGACACTTTTGCATATTTTTATTTTAGCAGCTGACTAAGGCATTGACAGCATCAAAGTCAATAATAGTATAGGTTTAGCTGAACAGATGCATATCTCTCATTCCCTTTGCTTAATATGCCACTGCTGCCTATAACCTTAGTTGCAATACCGTTTCTAAATACTGAAAGGTGCTTGGCAACCCTGATTAGAGCCTCTTGTCCTGGCATGATCCTAGGATTAAATACAGCACAGTAATGCAATAAATTGGATGTAAAATAGGCTTTAGACTGAACATTTAACTATTATCATTCAACATTCAACATTAACATTACATTTTGCAATTCATACATGGGAAAATGCTATATGGGTAATTTGAGTGGGCTTCACTTTGGTGAGTTAAATTCATAAGCACTCCTGAGATAAATGGCCTTTTTAACACAAAACTATGATTAGCCTCAGGCTAGGCTTTTCTCCAGGCTTAAGTAGTGGTGGATTACCTTAGACTTGCTTCAATCAGGAGCTGTGACAGCAGTGACATTTGCTAACAGAGTATCACTGGTGGAATTATGCAAACAGTGCTTAGCCATGTCTGCGCCAGTCTGTGATATGCTTAGTCTAGCCACCACTCCAAAATGCGAAGAGTTCGCAGAATTCTTCACAAACAAAATACTAGCTATTAGAGCAGAAATCATTCGAGACCCTAACTACCTACAGGATGCCCCTATTAAGGAACCACCGACCCTACAGACTTTTAGCGCCATTACAGAAGACGATCTCTATAAACTTATTAAACATAGCAAGCGGTCAACATGCAGCCTTGACCCTATTCCCACTTTCCTTATGAAAAATAATTTTAATTATATCTCCACACCCCTATTACAGATCATTAACACCTCCATTCTCACAGGTATTTTCCCAAGCGCCTTTAAAACTGCTGTAGTGAAGCCATTGCTAAAGAAACCAAATCTGGACTATAACACACTAAACAACTATAGACCAATCTCCAACCTCCCATTTATAAGCAAAATACTCGAAAAGGCTGTCTTCTTACAGCTCAACCAATTCCTTAATGAAAACGACATCCTAGAAAAATTCCAATCAGGCTTTAGAGCAAATCATAGCACAGAGACTGCTCTAACCAAAATAGTAAACGACCTCAGACTCAGTACAGCCACAAACAAAGTCTCTGCCCTAGTCCTCTTGGACCTAAGTGCCGCCATTGACACAATTGATCACAACATACTACTACATCGTCTCAAAACTTGGGTGGGCCTCTCAGGCCATGTACTAAAATGGCTTGAGTCATACATCACCGGAAGACAATTCTATATTAGTTTAGGAGATCATATATCTAAAAATCACGACGTACCCTTCGGTGTTGCTCAAGGCAGCTGCCTTGGCCCCCTCCTTTTCTCATTATACATGCTACTGCTGGGCAACATTATCAAAAAACATAATATAGACTTTCATAGTTATGCCGATGATACACAACTTTATATCTCAGTTGAGCCAAACAAAACCACAGCTCTACAGTCTTTAACCTCCTGTTTGTCAGCTGTCACGCATTGGATGAGCAATAACTTTCTAAAGTTAAACGAAAACAAAACTGAACTACTACTTATCGGCCCTAAAGACAAACGGGAAGCTCTCCTCCCCAGTCTAGGCAACCTAAACCAATATGTCAGAGAACAGGTAACTAGCCTAGGTGTCATCCTTGACTCTGACCTAAGCCTTAAACCACACATCAACAAAGTGACTAAAACAGCATACTTCCATCTAAGAAATATAGCAAACGTTCGCCCCTTCTTGACCAAGCCAGACGCTGAAAAACTTGTTCACGCATTTATTACAAGTAGATTAGACTACTGCAATGCCTTGTTTACAGGCCTCCCAAAAAAATCAATTGAAAAACTACAGCTTATTCAAAACTCGGCTGCAAGATTACTAACAAAAACAAGAAAGATGGAACATATTACTCCTGTACTGGCTGAACCACACTGGCTACCTGTATCCTATAGAATTGATTTCAAAGTACTACTACTGGTATTTAAAGCTGTAAATGGCCTTGCCCCATGCTATATTGCTGACGCATTATCCTCTTATACCCCTGCACGAGCCCTTAGATCCGCTGATGCCGGTCTCCTGAGGATTCCAGGCACACCATCCAAAAGGATCGGGGAATCGGCCTTTTCATACTACGCCCCAAAGAGATGGAATGCCCTACCACAGCACATCAGAGAAGCAGAATCCATCGACATCTTCAAGCGACAACTAAAGACCTACCTATTCAACCAAGCCTACACCTAACTACTCAGACCAGAGTCCCCTCAGCCAGACTCCTCCGCCCAGACCAAAGGCCCCTCAAACAGTCACAGACTTCCCGTTACCAGCCCCGGCAGATGGGCTACCCTGGGAGACGTGGTTCTGCCTGAGGTTTCTTCCTAGAAAAACAGGGAGTTTTACTCACTGATTCCTGAGGTTTCTTCCTGAATTCACGCAAATCAAACAAACAGGGAGTTTTTCCTCACCCCTGTTGCTCCCTGGGGTCACTAACAACCGACTGCGCCTAAATGAACGTTCCTCGTCTAGTGCCACTGGCCTGCAAAGACTGCCGACCTATGTTCACATAAGAGCCCACATTAACAGGGCGTTGCATAGCTCTAGCGCCACTGGACTACAAAGATTGCTGACTAGGGCCTACAAGGACTGCCTACCTGTGTTCATGCAAGAGTCAGTCTGCTTCTGTATTTATCTGCTCTGACATGACTGAACCGCAAGAAATGTTGTCTTGCAACAACCCTGCCAAACTGTAAAGCACTTTGAGTTGCATATTGCATGTATGAACTGTGCTATACAAGTAAAGTTTTATTATTATTATTATTATTATTATTATTATTATTATTATTATTATTATTATGTGAGGTATGGTCATATAACCATGTGACAACTTGTGCCATTTGAAGATGGAATAGAACACATTTGATGTTATGAGAGCCTTGAGCCTACTCTAGTCTAAGATATGGGAACAGGCTTTAAGGCTTTATACAAGACTCTAGGATTGGCTAAAAAATAAAGGTGAGCCTGAGATGTGCTGTTTCCTAGGTTACATCTTGACAAACAAAGTAATTTAAACTCAGAAAACAACCCTAGCACTCTCAAGTCATGATAAGGGCCATGCATTGTTGCTAGCTTTTCAGTGTTTGAGAGTTTCCTTATTTACCAACACTATTATTAGATTTCCATGTGTGTTCACTATCACAAACTAGATAAGCAGTCAGAGAGGTGCTAGACCTGCGCCACCATGCACTTAGCATGGGGCCAAAACTTTGACTTTGGCCTCTGACCTTGAACTTGAACCGATTAACCTGTTGGCGAGTACGGTCACAAATATGTGATGAGCCGCGGCTGGTCTCCCAGGAGTACGATCACAAATATGTGATTGGAACGCCTCCCGGAACGAGAGTTCGGTCTATGACGCGACAATAACCTGGGGGGATATTTCTGCTGTGAAGCAGCTCGGAAATATTAGACTACAAGTTTCTAGCGACAAATATTATAATTGTTAACCACGTTTTTATGAGGGATAATTATTAAAAACTTTTGCAGGCATTAATACACACTTAGCCTTACAATCTAATCCATCAGTCGCACGTTATGTTACCGATGACGGCAACATTAGGCTAAAGCTATGCTGCTAACTATCTGTTCAGTCTAAAATCATATACAACAGTTTGTACGACTCACCTCAAACGTTTCCAGTCAGTGGTGTCAGTCGAGTGATGATTTGTAAGTGCAAATACCCAATACATTACCAATATGTGCAAACACGCTAAAGCTGCTTTGTACAGAGCAATCTTTGAAATTCATTTGACAACGACAGACTGATTCAGGGGGACGCCATATTGTATACATCTCGATGTAAACAAAGATGGCTGCGCCCATGTCCAGTTGTAGAAAAAAAGCCGGTAACAACAAAGATGTTTCTTGTGTATTTATTGTATTACAAAGACATATTTTGGCACTTTTTATGTCTATAAAAACCGGAATACATGTACTTTTAATGCATGAAGTTGTATAAAGAATAATACACAAATAAAGCTATCACCAGCACAATAATCTTGTGTATTTCCTGATGCAATCGTTAGCCTGGCAAGATAGCAACATTTTACCTCAGGTTTGACACAATGACAAAACAGCCATTCACTTCGCGATTTCATTTTGCTGTGTGGAGACAACTGCTTGTCTTTGTGTGTAGACATATTAATAGTTAAGTTAATTGAGGAAAAATGGCAAGAAGAGGGATAACAGTTGAGGAAGTGGTGAATATGATGTTCGATGATGAAGTCCCGATTCTGGATTTTAGTTCAGAGAGTGAGTCAGACTCAGATGATGACTTGATACCCCAACTTGTGGAGGAAGTCCTGGTACCTATCCCTCAGGATGAGGTGCCTCCAGTCAATGAACTTGGCTGGCAATTTGCCAACTCTGACCACAGGCCCTGTGATTTTGTTTTTGAGGCCTCAGGGAGTGGTGTTCAACCAGAGCTGCCATCTACGGTCACTGAATATGACTGTTTTAAACTGTTCATTTCGGACGAGCTAGTTGGCCATGTTGTGGAGGAGACCAATACCTTTGCTGAGGAGCTAAAGCAGAGGTCAGAGGCGGGGAAAATGGAGAGGTGGGTGGGAACAACTGTGGCTGAGTTTTTCACCTTCATCGCCACCGTCCTCATCATGGCAGTTGTGAGAAAGAAGTCACTGAAGGAGTACTGGACGACAAACTGCATGTATCAGACCCCCTTTTTCAAAACCCTGTTCTCCCAAGACCGATTCCTTTTGATCATGCGGGCCCTGCACTTCATTAACAACACCACGATGAATAGGCTTGACCCCTTAGCGAAAATTAGACCCATCCTGTCTAGCCTGACATTGAAATTTCGTGAAGTCTTTGTGCCTTTTAAAAACCTGTGCATTGATGAGTCGCTACTGTTGTGGAAGGGTAGGCTTGCATTTCGTCAGTACATACCATCCAAACGGCACAGATTTGGGATAAAGTTTTTCATATTGTGTGATGTGCTGACTGGCTATGTTCAAGACCTCGTGATATATACTGGCTCTACAACAGACATTGTAAACATTGATGGCCTGGGTGTATCTGGCTCTGTGGTGGTAAATATGCTGAAGCCCTACCTTGAAAAAGGACACGCTCTGTTTACAGATAATTGGTATAGTAGTCCCACCTTGTTCCTTTACCTGATGAAACACAGAACAGGAGCCTGTGGCACTGTGAGGGCAAAGAGGAAAGGAATGCCAGAGTTCAGAAAAAAGATGAAAAAAGATGAAGTAGAGATGAAGTGTGCTGGGCCCCTCTTGGCAGTGAAGTGGCATGATAAGCGCGATGTCCATGTCCTGTCCACAATCAGCAGTGCATCGATGGCGGATTCTGGAAAGGTTGACTTTAACACTGGAGAACACAAAATGAAGCCCTCTTGTGTCCTGGACTATAATAAAAACATGGGAGCAGTAGACCGGTTCGACATGAGAAACAGCTTTGTGGAGTGCACTAGAAAAACTATGAAATGGTACAAGAAGATCTTCTTTCACTTGGTTGACTGTGCCATTCATAATGCATACATTGTTCACCAACAAGTCACTGGCCAGGTCATCCGTCCGCAGGCGTTCAGGGAGAACCTTGTCCGGCAACTTTTGGAGCACCACCACACTCCAAGGAATGCCCCCACTGGCGGCCGACCATCACTGGACACTCCTCTCCGTCTCAAAGCGCGCCATTTTCCCTCAGAGGTCCCACAGACAGCTGCTCAAGGGAACAGCACACGAAGGCACTGTAGAGTGTGCCTTCACAGCTCGCGAAGACCCCGGCAGAGGAAGCTCACGCGTTTCTTCTGTGCTCCCTGTGACACAGCATTGTGTGCAGTGCCATGCTTTGAAGAGTTTCACACCCTGAAAAATTATTAAACACAGGCTAGTGAAAATAATTATATAGGCCCATATAATCATTTTACTTTCATTCTTTCAGCCTGATCATATTACAACTTTTAAGTGTTCAATCAAAATGAAGAACTCGAATGGCTTTTTCTCTTCATATCACTCAGTGTTCAAGTTTCATGTCCATGTTTGTCACTTGTTCATCACTCAGTACTCAAGTTTCCTGTTCATACTAATGAATTACATTTTTTCAGTTTAACCTGGCATAATTGTCAAATACGAGTGTGTGTGTGTGTGTGTCTCTTCATATTTCTACACTGAATGAACGATAACACCAGCTAAAATGTAGCCTAGGTGCAACAGGCTTCCGCTGCCAAAACAGCTATAAACATTAATATAAAATATAATATAGCCTAATGTCAGTGTATGTTATCATGTCAATAATTTACAACAGATATTAACAATGCTATCGTGTAAAAAAAAATACTTACCATCAAGTGTTGGTTTAGATCGTAATCTTGACGGTAACGTGTCCATGTGGCCAATTCGACTCGTCAACTCTAAACTGAATCAGCTGTTGAGTGCTATCAGCTGATCATGTAAAACAATTACGTAGCCTAAATGTAGGCTGCCACAAATTTTCAAACACTGACTTTTCACAAGGTCTACTAAAAAACGATCAACCATCCGACTGAGATACGAATTAGCCGAAAGGTGCTCGGTAAAAAAGTTGAGGTAAAATCATCAGCTGTTGCACTCAGAGTGCATGCGCAAAACGTGAACAACGTCACAGGAAGTTGTTTCTCACGGGATTGACCTGACCTCGACAACACATTATTACATTTTATAGGTAAAAGGAATATTTTTTTAAACAATTGGATTCATACATTCTTAATTTAACATGCTGATATCCAGTGTTCAAATTTTAAAAAAAGTTGAAAGTTTATGAGGCCTAACCATTTTATTTATAGGATCTCGCGAGACTTCCCATACCCTCGCAAGACCTTCCAAGTGGTCTTCTGCCTGTCTGAATGGTTTTCCGGCTGGTTCGTGATGTTGCTGACAGATTTTGCAGCAGTTTTTGGAAAATTGACAAAGCCTTTGCAGCAAAGATTGGGTTTTTTTAATAAATGGAATATTGAGATTATAGAACGTTCGAGTAGAATTCTAGAAGGATACAGTAAAATAACTTACTCCCTGGGGCAAGAGCATTGTTAAAAGAACTTACTCCTCAACAGGTTAAACAAAAAAATGATAGAATGAAAGAATGAAGTCCTGACCCCAATCCCAACCTACCTACCGAGTTTGTCCTTTTAAGGTCACTCAAGGTCAAATTTAACATGATATTTTAGTCTATATATTACATTTTATACGTGTTTAATGTAAACCATGACTGGATCGCTAAGCATTTTCATGATATGAGCTGTCAAAGTATTCCCATGCACTTAGCATGGGGGCAAAACGTTGACCTTGGCCTGTGACCATGACCTTGGACCAATTCCAAAACAAATCGATAGCGCAGGTCCTGACCCCAGGGTCGGGGTGGCCTAATGGGCAATACAGGTCGCAGCTCGAATCCACCAACTCAACCACTGATTGGTTAAATGCAGGTTGCAATTTCATTGTGTGCCAATGCAAATTATATAAATGTGGAAAGTGAGCGTCTTGTCAGGATCCTGCACAGACTGGGGTAATTTGCTGCCCATTATGTGGCTAATATGTGTGTTTCTTTTTAACTGTTTGTTGTTGTGTTTTTTCCTGCCTGCTGATGTTCTGACCCTGCCCCTCTCTTTTTTCTTCTCCTTTTTAATCTTCTTTCCTTTGTTCAATTTACCAGCCAGGTTCTGTAACTATATGTTTTGTTAATTGCCTGTTCATTATTCGTATTGTATTCAACTGCCCCTTGCACCTTCTCTCCAGTTTGTTTTTCCTGTGCTTTTAAGTGCAGTGTCTACGCCCACTCTTAGATTATTTGTCTTGTTTTGTTAACTTGCTATTTTTTGTGGTCACTAACGTTGCTTCTGTGCCTAGCTGCTTGAGTGTTTACCCTTTAACTCTTAGTTTCTTTGTCCACTTGCTTTTAATGTTTTTGTTTCTGTTTTGTGTTCTTCTATCCTTTTTCCTGGGTATGGGGGGGCGGGGGGCATGCTTGTGGTGACACAGACAGGCAGAAAAGAAAAGAAAAGACAGAGAAATTGTATGGGGACAAATTAGGATGCCAAAGTCAAATGTTCAAAGAATGATTTTTAACTTTCGACACAAGGAAAAACAGCAAAGTTGAATCCTCGGATAATGTCTGACATTTCCAGCATGAGGCTTGTCTCGGGTTGAGGCGTGGGTATGTGTGTGTGTGTGTGTGTTTGGGGGGGGGGGGGGGGGGGGGGGGTGGTAAGCATGTTTTTTAGTGACAGCATTGATGGACAGATGGAGCATTGCCATTCCCCAGATTCTCATGTCAGGTTGCTCTAACTGTTTTGGAGTGCTGGTGCTATTTGTGAGGCTTTTCTCCCTTCCTCTTTATCTCGCCTGCACACTAACATGCTCATGCCTCTTACATTAGACAAGCTTGAGCTGTGAAGAAAGGCTTATGTGAATATGGCCTTGTGTTATAAGATATCACTTGTAAACACATTAATACACACACACACACAGACACAGGCGCGCACACACACACACATACTCTCTCTCTTTCTCTCTCTCTCTCTCTCTCACATGCACACACACACACACACACACACACACACACACACACACACACACACACGTAAAAAACAATGTGTGAAATACACCATAAGGTTTATACCCTCAATCTCTACAAATACATTTTCACACATACGTCCAAAATTGCAGAAAATGACTGCAGAAAATGGCTGTGAAAATTCTCTTACAGTTGTTCTCAATTGTTTACACACAATTCCTTGTACTTCAGACACAATGACCAGAACATGTAACTCATGCACCAACCCCATGAACCGATTCTGCTAAACTATAAACACTTCCTGCTTTACACTCAAATTGCAGTTCTAAAACACACTTTTTTCAAAACACTATAGACAATTCTCTCTAGGCACCATTTTCATGACAAAAATCTCTTGTTTTCACAAGGAACACACAGTGATTTAAAATTCTAAAGTCAATTGCCCTACTATGCACACTGACTCATCACATCGGCAAACACCTGTCACACAGCTTTACAATTACCTATCAGAGCTTTGGAAGAGGCAGAGCCACAGCTAGAGGAGTGAGAGTAAGAGGAGGAGGACGGGGAGGACATGGAAGAGGATGAGAAAGGACCATAATCTCTGATGAGATCAGAGCCATTTTGGTTAACCATTTGGTCAACGAAATTATTTTACAGTAGTTATTTAGTTGTTCACGTATCTCTCTCCATATTCTACAATCCTCAACACAACTGAGGTTTTTTTTTTGACTGGAGATGAAAGTGTATGACCAAAATACACAAATGCATGTACCCTTTCTCTAAGCTATGGAACACGCATGTGGAAATATAGCAATTAATGCTTTTCATGGATGGATTCACTGCTAAGCCAGGAAAAACATTGCATGTGATGTGGATGAGGTGCTGTGGCCACACAAAAACAGAAGAACGGATGCAGTGTAATTTGTTTTTGTAACTGTATAGGCTACAGTAAATTCTTCTGTTCTATTGTATGTAGACCACTGTAGGTGCAGCTTTGTGTTGATTGGGATGCACAGTGTGTACACTGTTTTTGTGGGAAAAATAAAATATATTTGTAACAATGTATATGTGCCTTCTGAGTATAAAAACAATATTCTAAAATATAGCACACTTATGTATATACTGTCTGTAGCAAGTGTAACACTGAACAAAAAAAAGCCTAAATCATTATGATGAATGGAGAAGTGTTTTCCATTTAACATAGTGTTTTACATTAAGCACATCAGGGTTCAACTGGTTGTTAGAAATGTCTATTCATATGATGGTTTGTGTTTGTCATTTGACAACAAAATAGCATTTTGAGAAGAAATAACATTGTTTTGAATGCAAAGTTTCATTTTGCAGGAGAAGTAAGAGGTTTTGCTGTCACGGGAAGCAGACAGACGGATACGGACCCAATAGCGAAACTTCACAATAGACTTTATTAAAGGGTTCGGGGGAAAATGGGGAGAAAGTCAAAAGCCCGGTAGGGCGGAAAAGTCACTGGCGAATCGCTCGCCGAGGCACCCAGGCAGATGGGCAGGGACAGACCCGCGTCCGGGTCCTTGATGAGACGAGCCAAGTAGTGGACGAGCTGTGGTCAGTACCGGGGACAGGAGAGCCGAGAAGAGTCGAGGGCAGGCAGGAGTCGAATACCGGGGCAGCAGAGCCGAGCAGAGTCGAGGGCGAGCAGAGGTTGATACCGGAGGGCTGGAGAACCAGGGAAAGCCAGGGACGGACCGGGGTCGAAGCCAGGAGCAGGTCAGCCGGGCAGGAGTCGTTACCGGGGCAGTAGAGCAGAGCAGAGTCATGGGCAAGCAGAGGTCAAAGCCAGGGGCAGGGGCGTAGAGCAGAGCCAGGGACAGGCGGAGGTCGGTACCGGAGGACTGAAGAGCCAGGGAGAGCCAGGGACGGACCGGGGTCGAAACCAAGGGCTGGAGAGTCAGGCGGAGTCAGGCAGGCAGGAGTCGGCACCGGAGGACTGGAGATGCTGACAGACAGACAGGGGAGACACAGGCACAGACGGGAGACGAGCAAACACCAGGAATAACAGCCAAAACAGACGTGAAGGAGTCAGGAGTCAAGATAGCTTGCCGAGGAGTACACCGTGGTTCGCAGACGGACTGACAAGGAGTGAGTGAGAGAGGCGAGTATAAGTAGTGGAAACCCCGGGAACTAAACAAGCGTGAACGAGGAGCGCAGGTGAGTAGAATGATTGAATAAACTCGTGATTGTCACAAACCAGGAAGTGCAGGTGAGACGGATGATTACAGCGATCGTGAAGCGAGGAGGGCGAGTGAGAGAGATAATCTAATGAGGGTCTAAACAAGGAAGTACAGGTGCAGTGAATGAACAGACAACGCGGGGAAGGAGCAGTACAACACGGTAGAGTGAACCTAATAGACTAACAGGTGGGTAACAATGAAAAAACACACATGAAAAAACCCAAGCCCAGAGCGACACCGTGACATTTTCCCATTGTGTGTGTGTTTTTTTGACTTGTGTGTAGAGTTCTGAGAGTATGAGACATTTTTTCAGAAAATGTGTTTAAGCAATTGAGAAAAACTGTAAAAACAGCACAACACCAGACAATCTGGTGCGATCTACATTGAGCTTTACGCAGCAACCCTTAATGTATGACACAACAGAGGGTTCAATGGCCTTGATCTCTAGATGGATGATGCCTTAAAGCATGTGTTTCTTCCTTTCTTCTTCACATATACTGTACAAGTCAACTTACAGTTTTTTAAAATGCTAAAACACAATTTCCGAAATCATGCACGATTTTCTCCAAACTGTAAACACAAACTCCAGTTGTCCTAAACCATTTCCCAAAACTTTGGATTCTTGTTGCAAAAGCAAACTATTGCCTCAAAACAGTTTTATGTGTGCTCAAAACCAAACTCCATTCTCAAATCAGAAACAACACAGTCAAATGAAATCACAAATGCACCAGTTAGTAAACACTACACAAAAAAAGATGTATACATGTCATTTTGTATGGCACTACACATGCATTTTTAACAGAAAAAAGCAAAACTACTGATGTATATGTATGGTACATAGACTAAAATACATAAAGTGGAAGAATTACATGTTACAGTTTTTCTCAGTTGTTTACACACAAATCATTGTGCTTGGGACACAATGACCACAACATGGAACTCATGCACTAACCCCCTGATCCAATTCTGCTGAACTACAAGCGCAATTACTGCTTTACACTCAAATTGCAGTTCTAAAACACAATTTTTTTCAAAACACTATTGTTCTCTGCATGTGGCGCAATTTTCATGAAGAAAATCATGAAGTTTTCACAAGGAACACACTGTCATTCAAAATTCTAAAGTCAATTGCCCTCCTATGTACACTGACTCTCGTTAATCATATGGGCAAACACCTGTCTCACAGTTTTACAATTAGCAATCAGAGCTATAGAAGACACATGTGGAGATATAGCAACTGATGCTTTTCATGGATGGATTTGCCATGCTAGACACAATTTCACCCACTACTTGCCAGAAAACATTGGATGTGATGCTGTGGCCAGACCAAAACGAATGAGACGTTCTTTTGGTTCTTATAAATATATATTCATATGATGGTTTGTGTGTGTCATTTGACAACAAAATAGCATTTTGAGAATAAATAACGTTGTTATTGAAGGACTTTGCCTATTGTGTGTGTGTGCTGTTGTATTTTGTGTATAGAGTTCTGAGAGTATGAGGCATGCTCTCAGAAAATGTGTGTAAACAATTGAGAAAAACTGTAAATTATAGCGATACAGCACAAATAAAAACTACGTGCTGTATACAGTGCTGCAAACAAGAGATCACTGGGCTTCATTTTGGCTGGGTAAGGCTGCAGCACCTCATCCACATCACAAGCAATGATATCCCTTGCCAGGCAATGGGGAAAGAACCCCCTAGTGTGTCATATCCATCCTTGACACTGTTCCTCACCACAGGAATATTCCATGGCCTCCAAAAAATTACAGATTCAATTCTGACTCCTTTGTCATCAACCCATGGACAAGAACATGATCTATAATGCTGGCTCTAATTTGGTTAGAAATGACCACTCTTCCCTTTCCTTTACCTCCTCTTCTTTACAACCCCCCTCACATTTGGACTCTCTGTCCTCCTTGGGTCTGATTGGCATCCACTTGCAAGCTGCAACCCTCAAAAACCTGGTTGCTCTTCCAATTGGCTTGTATTGGTGGTGTCAGCTCATTTGACATGAAGTAAAGTCAATTTTGACCCATTGTGCTTAGTGTATGGCATTTGTGCTTTATTTGTGATGAAAAGGTGAGATGTATGTTCACCATTTTGCATTGCATGTATCTAAGAATGCAACATGTGTTTTAACAATGAGATTTTGCTTAGAGTTTTCAGACACATCAATGAGTTTTGCAAATTGTGTTCTACTATGTGAAAATTGTTCAAATTTTCAAGCAATAATAATTCAAGCAATTGGGAAAGTTGTTCAACCAGTAGGTGTTTGTGTTTTAGCAATTGAGAAAAACTGTAATGTCAGCTGTAAAGTTTAGAAGTCTGGACTTCACACTGGAGAAAGTCTTTACATTGCAGTGGGGCTGTCTGCTATATTAAACTCTTACTCCACACCTGAGTCATTCTTCCTAGTCAAAAGCTTCAGAGCAAGCCTCATGTCTTGTAATAGGCAGTTTTATGGCCCTCTTTACTCCCCAGGAACACCCAACAGACAAACGTCAGCTAAGCTTCTGAGAAGATCCACGTACCAATGAGCGTAGGAAATCAAGCCCCATTTATCCCTAATGGGGGAGTAACAATACTCTGAGATGCTCCCCCATAGACACACACACACACACACACACACACACACACACACACACACACACACACACACACACATAAACACACACACATATAAACACACATACATACACACACACACAAACAAACACACGCGCAAACACACACATACACACACACACACACACACACACACACACACACACACGCATGTATCCTAAAAAAAAGACCATCGCAGTGATGACCAAGGAGAGGTGCAGTTTCTGGGTCAGGCAGCTGCTTGCGTGCATCACAATAGTCACATTAGGTAGGTGGGCATGGTACCCCACGCCTCTGTAATGTCATCTCAGTACTGCACTGTGTTAACACTTTCACACCGTACACCTCCTGCCCCAACCAGCATGCTGCTGTCAGTGACCCCAGTAATGAACACTAGCATTTCTCCCATCATGCATCTGCACCTGCATCCTACATGTGACCTAGAGGACATGGACATTGTCACCCAGCACTTAGAAGCAGTGGGGAAAAGACAGTCAGACACGAGTGAGAGAAAATCAAAACAAAACAACTGAGGGGGCATAA
>CM050208.1:31567500-31575000 GCA_027475355.1 Coilia nasus | reverse complement strand
AGGGCGTTGCATAGCTCCAGCGCCACCGGACTACAAAGATTGCTGACTAGGGCCTACAAGGACTGCCTACCTGTGTTCATGCAAGAGTCAGTCTGCTACTGTATTTATCTGCACTGGCACCACTGAACCGCAAGAAATGTTGTCTTGTAACAACCCTGCTAAACTGTAAAGCACTTTGAGCTGCATCTTGCATGTATGAACTGTGCTATACAAGTAAAGTTTATTATTATTATTATTATTATTATTATTATTATTATTATTATTATTATTATTATTATTATTATTATTTATCAGGAGCACAAGGTATAAGTTGTAATCGGTGATTTCGCATGTACATGACAGCATTACATGCGTACGTCGTATGAGAGGTAAATTGCCTTCTCTAATACCAGATGAGACTATGGGAATAGTAACAGCAATAGCAAACAAGCTGATTAAAATATATTTGCCACTTTCATTGCCATGACTATGTCATCACCCACTTCGCTACTGAGGTCAAGTCCACAAACTTGCAGTACCACAGACTGAGGAGACAGACTACCAAATGCGCTAAAAGCCTGACTACTAGTTCCAGTGGTAGCACATCTCATTGAGGCCTACCCTTTGTGCAGTAACCATCTGGCTACCAGTATACTTGCACTACTATCTTTCTACAGTATCCCATGTTGGACATAAAACATTGTCTGTAAACAGGAGGAGCTATACAGATGTTTGGAGAATGCGATCCCAGCACTAGATGCAACTTTAGAGGTGCAATAAACAATGGTAAAAAAATGAACTAAACAAGATTTCAACAAATGTTTGATTTCAATTTTTGATTTTTGATTCGACAGATTTCAATTTATTATACTTTTCTTAATGTACAAAGCCAATTACACAATCTATGATGTGAACATGATTTGTGAACAAAAATGAAAAAGTTTCTGTTTCAGACAACTTCTTTTCCTCGGTCAGTGTTTGACCTGAGCTCTCACTGTTACTTCATGTCATTTGCATCCTGATGGTCTGGATGTATCTTATGGCCATTGCAATAGTGTAATGTGTGTCATCAAAGCAACACCGTGGCTTACATTGCATGTAATTGCATGTAATGCACTTTGAGCTGACGTAACGCACCACCTGGCAGAAGCCCTGGGGCCAGGGACCACCACTTCACCCCGACTGGGCCTGAATTTGTCGTTTTGGGTGAGACTGGCAGTACTATAACACAATGTCTGGCTGTGTCAGCTAAGCTGTTGCATCATTCAGCTGACATTCGATTGACATTTTTTAAAAAAGAGAGAAAAAGATAATATAGGGTTTATTTTTTATTTTACCCCTTACTTCATTAATAAAAAAATGCAACACCCCTTCAAAATACAGACACTTAAACTGTTTTCAAAAGCTCAAATGGCACACACACACACACACACACACACACACACACACACACACAGGCACACTAAAGCCTACATAGAGACAGAAAATAGAGAAAATGACAAGGTTTCATGCCAATGTCAATCTGTTCTGTGCAGAGAAAATGATGGGCTATGTTGTTGACTGGCGGGGGCTGGCCTAACTGCCTGTCAGTCTTGCATGATTGATGCTCATGGCATCACTGAGACCCACGCCATCTTGCCAGGACGTGACAAACACAATCACCCACAGGGTCATGAAGCACCCCGCTGCCTAACACCACTGCTAGCGATACGTCTCGTCTGTCTTACCTCAGCAAAAAAAAGTGTTGTGCCACTGCCTTTAATTAGCACAGTTCACAGATTCTATTTGCCCTGTCTCCCTCTCCCAGTCTTCTGGAAAAGCTCCCAAATATCAATTTATCTGTTGATTTTTAATTATCTGGCTCCAAGCGTGCCAATTCCTTCCTGATGCGTGACAAAAAAGCCTCTGTTAAATAGATTCCGCGAAACAACAAATGTTGGTGCTGTTGACAGTGGCGCGCGTGGGGCGGATCATTGCATGGAGGATCTGTTTAATTGAGTCAATATTTCTGTTTTGCTCATTGAGTCAATGGCTGTCTGTGCTGTGTTTATTGAGACACGAGGTGGTGAATTGCTTCCGCAACAATTGCTTGCCATCAATCAAGCCACTGTCACTTTCTAGTTTTGCTGTATGCCAACAGAGTAGCCTACGTCCTTTCCGTTGCTATGAATGCAGCTGCATTCATTCCAAGACCTCATATCATTCCTCACATACACAACCCCATGAACTCAGTGTTTACTTGAGAAAGCATACACAGGTAAGGATTCATTGTTCTGCTCATCTCAATAAATTATTGACTGAGCATTATAACATTACTACGACATTACATAGAGTCTTTAGTGACACATTACAACTTGATCATTGTCATTCTGGTATCAATTATAAAAGGGGATGTCTCTTAAAAAGTTAACCACTGACACAGTCTCCCGAGTAGGTTGACTGTACAGGTTGTGTTGTGGACACATCGTGAGAAAGATAAGCTACGTCATATGTATTTAAGAGCACTAAAAGAGTGGGAAGCTTCCAGTCAACAGTCTGAGATCTCACATCAAATGGAATTCATACCTTTGATGCGCAAGAGCATGCTGTGGAGGCTCACTTTTTAGCATTTTTCTGCAGCTTTAGCTCAAAACACCACAATTACCAACTTCAGTTTTGCCAGACAGCCTAGGAATACTTTGGGGAAAATGTTTATAATTAGCAGGCTAATGACTAATCCTAATGGATTAGGGCTGTCTGTGCTTTTTTAAATTAGCATTCTATGAACATTTTTTGATAAATGAAAGAGCCCACTTATATTTCATTACAGTCATAACAGACTTGTCAAGTTCACAAATTCCTTTCATTTCTGCAGTGAACCTTACTCATTAATGTTCACTGGCAAAACATACAGAGGGTCTGGATTAGTGAGGTCCTGTGTAAGTACTTATACTGCTAAAATTTGCTTTAACCGGCTTTTCTTTTCATTTTGTGTACAGTGGTCCCTCGTTATTTGCGGGAGTTGCGTTTTAAAATAACCCGCGATAGGCGAAATCCGTAAAGTAGTCAGCTTTATTTTTTTTACAGTTATTATAGATGTTTTAAGGCTGTGAACACCCCTCACTTTATACACCTTTCTCAGACAGGCATTGACATTTTCTCACATTTCTCTCTCTCTTCTACTCTCAAAGTTCAGTTCAAACTCAGCACTTCAGAGTCACACAGCTAGCGATGGAAGATTTATACAAATTTAACAAGCTGAGCACATTCTGCACTGTACAGGAGACTGATTGACAATGTTCTACAGTCCCTACAGGCCAATCAGGGCGCTGAACACAATGCGCTATAAAAAAAAGCATGCAGTAAAAAAATCTGCGAAACAGCAAGGCCGCGAAAGGTGAACCACGTTATAGCGCGGGACCACTGTATTTTACACAGCTTTGTGGCTCGTCTCTGTAGAAACAGTTGATGATGTCACCATCTCTTGACATTTTGAATTCAAAATTTAAATAATGGCAATTGGTCCAGCTGTCTCCCTCTATTTCCTTCTGTCTTTCTGTCTCTCTCTCTCTCAGTCTGTTTCTGTTTTTGTACATGTATATAGTTTCTTTGGCTCCCTAAATTTTCCTGGAAAAAAGTAAACTTGCTCCACACACTTATGTCCCCTGAAAGAGGAAAGAGTATCCCCCCCACCTTGAGCCCTGGAGCACGTGTCATTTCCTCTAGCTGTCTGCTTGTGTCTCCTTCCTTCTCTCTGCTTGTTTTCTTTCTTTCCCTCTCCCTCTCTCTGTCTGTCTGTCTGTCTGTCTGTCTGTCTGTCTGTTTATCTATCTCTGCCTCACACCCACTTTATCTTTGTCTTCTTAGTTGAGCATTTTGCCCCACTCACTCACACTGAGTTCATGTCTGAAAGCAGTTGGTGCCGTTGCTGGTACCCACTGAGAAAGCCATCTAGCTCGGTGTTCTCCTACTGCGTGCCGTGTCGCGACCCAGAAGTGGGTCGTACCATCATTCCGAACGGGTCATGTAGTGGCTGTGTTTCCTCAGAACTTTCACAGCTTTTTTTTACAAAATACATTGCAACACGCAAACACAAGTTCTCCCTTTATTGACGGTACTGCAAATCAGTGCAATGGTGGAAAACATGTTACTGTTAAGAGGGGAACTACGCCAGAATCTTGCAGTACCGCTTTTTGTGGTTCACACAAAAAAAGCATTAGCACATCCTAAATCCAAACATAAGTAATGTAATTGCAGATATAATAGAGTATAAACATTCCAATGTGCTGAATTCAATAGGGAAGTGCAAAATTCCCTGTTGCACATTACAATATAAACAGGATCTTTTGTCAGGAAATAGAAAAAGAATGGAAAATCAAAAAATGTTTAAATGTTGGATGCAAAGCCTACTGTGTGCCTGAGTGTCCACAGAGACACCACTGGTGGGCTTGTTTAGTTTTAGTTAAAATTCATGAAGACAAAACAGCTAAATCCATTTTTTTGTACTGATATTTTGTTGGCAAATGTTCTAGAAAGCTGTCACACATGATCACCATCTAGTATAGAATAGAAAGATAGTGTTTATAAATGAAAGTATTAAAAGTAACAGTTTAAGTTACAATTAAGACAAATTTATAACCTATATCACATACAACAGTACCGTTGCAATAGGGGAAAACACTAACAACACTGTCAAACTACATGCATAACCACAACTCATCCATGTTCCCCAATGATGGTGCAGGTCTAGTCTACCTACAATTACAGGTCAGCAACATTTAAAAAAAACAATATGTTACTTTTTATTTAATCACTGAAATCTCTTACAAATTTCTCAATACTATTACAAATGAAGCCTAAGCAACCAGTAGATATGGTGCAGTAACCATGCATGTTCCTTCAGAGTAAAGTACATGCATGCTTTTCCAGTGTACATGTGGATTTTTGTTTTTGTCACTGAGACCTTTTTCATGTTAACTTTTATTGTTTTTATCCAGTTGTATATTTAGCGTACAAATGTATTTTTAGCTCAAAAAAGTTGCGAGGTCCGCACCTCGGTGGCCTTATACCTGGCTACGGCCATGCCCTGTCTGTAGAACTGCCACCTGCACAACTCCTCTAAAACACTTGAAAGCTCTGAAGCAGAAATCTAAAGCTTTTTGCTAACTTTTGTCTTTGTAAACTTCTGTAGAAGTTAGAGAGACAGAGAGAGGGAGAGTGTGTGTGTGTGTGTGTGTGTGTGTGTGTGTGTGTGTGTGTGTGTGTGTGTGTGTGTGTGTGTGTGTGTGTGTGTGTGTGTGTGTTTGTGTGTGGGAGACAGAGAGAGAGAGAGAGAGCGAGAGAGAGAGAGAGAGAATTACTTAATGACTGGCACTTTCACTGACATATGTCACAACCTTAGCTCAGCAACTTTCTCTAGATGAATCAGGTATGAGTTTTTTCCTTCTCCCCATCACATCAGTGTCAAGACTCAGTCTGGCAAAGTGAGCTGGATGGCAGGGTGTCCTGACAAGCCAGTCCACAGTGGCAGGCTAAATGCAGAGAGACTGCGCTGGTCTAAGAGAGACAGCCTGCATTGTTAAATGAATTAACTGATGCCATCTACCTAACCAAGTGAGTTTATAGGCTTGGCTCCAAGTCACTTCAAGGAGACCTCCATGTTATAAAAGGTGAATCGAGGCTCAGAAAATAGAGCTTGATAATTTGGCTTTTGATGTCATTCCATCTTTGCATCTCTTCTATTTTCCTCTCTCTCTCTCTCTCTCTCCCACATACTGTGAGGTAGTTTTTGTAACTAGTCTGTCAACTGTAACAAATGTTTTTTTTTATATATAAAAGTTTAAATTTAAATTTAAAAAAATTCTCTCTCTCTCTCAGGGCCCGTCCACACGACAACATTTTCAGGTCAACACGGTAACGTTTTTTTTGCGTTTCGGCCTTTTGTCCACCCGGCGCCGGCGTTTTGGGTGCCCGAACGATACGTTTTTAAAACAGGTTCCAGAACGCAACTTTTTGAAAATAATGATCACCGCCCCTTCACCTTGCGCTGCACATCTCATAACAACAACTTCAAACCTTTACAAACTGGTTGCTGTCGAATAAATTGTGATTTGATTAGCTTGCATTGTAGGCTGCTTGTTATGCTATTGTTTCTATTGCCATTAAACTGGCTGTATGGCTAGTAGACTATAGGAAAGACTTCTTGTAGGCTTTCTTTATTCTTAATTAATTAAAGATCAACTGTCGCTGCTTCCAGTTCCCCTCAGTAACAACACGCATTGCTACAATCACATATGACATGTTTTAAGTGAATAATTGCGCAGTTGTCTCAAGTTTATTTGCAGCTCCTTCTATTATTTCATTTTCTACTCTGTATTGCTTAGGTGGGTCAATTTAACAACGTGACATCTCATCTTTTTGTATACATCGCCAGTTGAGCCCAACAAACACTTTTCGTATGCTATGCTTATTAAATAGGGCAACTGTCGCTGCATCCAACCCAGCTAAACGGAAAAGCACATTGCTAAAATCAACATACATTACATGTTTAAAATGAATCATTACGCTTCTGATCATGCCTCTCAATCTGGGATAGCACACATTCCGCAATGACAACGAAATGAAAACGTTCCCGTCTGGACGTAAATATTTACTGCTGTCATGTGGACGCAACTTTTTTTTTTTAACCAGCAAAGAAAAAAATCCAGGACCGTTGTCGTGTGGACGGGGTCTCTCTCTCTCTCTCTCTATCTATCTATCTATCTATCTATCTATCTATCTATCTATCTATCTATCTATCTATCTATCTATCTATCTATCTAGTTAGTCTGTGTACATCAGTGTTGAGCAAAACCGGGTCCCTGTGAGATGGGAGCTCCGAGGAGTAAAAGTAATAAAATTACTTTTAAGTTGAATTTGGATACTCAGTCAGCCTAGTGGTTGAACATCAAGAACAAGGTTTATTCTTAACAATAAGGGCATCACAGACAGACACACACACACACACACACACACACAGGACGATGACACGACAAGACTAACTAACAGTGGTTTTTCTGACCTTAAATGTCTGTAGACAGCCAATGGCTGCACCCAAGGTTACACCCAAAATGAATATTCAATGGTCTTTTCTTAGGTACTCTAGTATACAGTGTCTTTTCCTAATCAGATCAGAGTAGGTGCCAAATTGTCTGTATGTTAATCCACCAGACAGGGACGGTTATTCAGAATGGTTAAGGAAGCCAGTTGTTCACACCTCCTAGCTCAGCCAGAGACACATACAAAGCTTTTGATCCTAATACAAGAGTTCCAAAACCAATCAAGGGATTTGAAATAATAATAAAATGTTTCAACATTAAAATGCTATTTACAAGATTATTATTATTACTCAAATACCATCAGTTCCCCTTTTCAAGTCTAACTGACTTGACACACAATCATAAAAACAAAAGGTATTTGAAATAAAATGTTGCAACATTAAAATGTTATTTACAAGATTATTACTTTTACTCAAATACCATCAGGAGGAAAGCCATTTTAAAC
>CM050208.1:31545000-31560000 GCA_027475355.1 Coilia nasus | reverse complement strand
CTTTTCACAGCCTTTGGCTCTCCTCTCTTCTCTTCTTCACTCTCCTCTTCTTAGCTCCTCTCTCCCTCTCCTCTCCTCTCTGGTTCTCTCCACTCTCCTCTCCTCTCCTTTCCCCTCCTCTCCTCTTCTCTTCTTCACTCTCCTCTTCTTAACTCCTCTCTCCCTCTCCTCTCCTCTCTGGTTCTCTCCACTCTCCTCTCCTCTCCTCTCCTTTCCCCTCCTCTCCTCTTCTTTTCTTCACTCTCCTCTTCTTAGCTCCCCTCTACCTCTCCTCTCCTCTTCTCTCCACTGTTCTCTCCTCTCCTCTCCTCTCCTCTCCTCTCCTCTCCTCTCCTCTCCTCTCCTCGCCTCCACTCTGTTCTTCTCTCCTCCACTCTCCTCTCCTCCACTCTCCTCTCCTCCCCTCCTCTGTCTCTATTCCTCCCCCCCATCCTTCTCAGAACTCCCAGGCACTCTTTGACGCTCAGTATCTATTAACCTGACCGCGTGGGGGAAGCCTGCGCTCGACCCAGCTCACCCCGCTACTAATTATAAGCCCTATTATGTTCTGCTGTCGGCGGATAAGATGGCAATGGCCCCAGCCTGCTGGCGCGTGGAAAAGGTTTATGCCAGCGGGGGACTGCGGGCGCACCAACATGAAACAAGCCAAGACAGCCCAGGTAGCCAGCCATAGGTGTGCTGCTGTGTGTGTGTGTGTGTGTGTGTGTGTTTGTGGCAGGCCTGCTCCTGACAAAAATAACACTTGTAGGGTGGTCCAGGGAGACAGGGCACTAACAAAGGTACACTCATGGAGGATGACAGGAGAGAGAGAGTGAGAGGGGGGGGGTGGGGGGCAGTGAAGAACGAGGGAACATTGAGACTTCACAGAAGAGATGGAGAAATCGGGGAAGACATCATTGAGGGAAACATTATTGGGTTCACATCCTGCAATCTAACACTATTTCTCTTTTTGTATTTCCGTAGTTCTGTTTGATTTGTTCTAATTTCAATATTTGCATCTGATCAACTAGTGAAAGGCTCAGTTGTTTTGCACTGGCATGATGCCTGGGATGAATGTGAAATTAATTTCTTCCCCTCGTATTATTTCATATTTCAAAGCCGGAGATGCATACCGAGGGAGGGAGCATTAGTCAGAGCATCTTTCTGCTAGATTTCAGATGAGATAGAGGAGCAGCTGGGCCTCGCTTCTCTTACCTCCACACACCCATCTTCTGGCGGCCGCCCTAAAGGGTAGGGGCCCAGTGCTGTGGGCTCTGGACCAGCACCACACAAACAAGTGCAGCTGAATGCCATGACAGTTAGTTTCTCTGTGCACCTTAGATGTGTTGCAATCACAAAGTGGTTGATCCTAGCTTTGCAATAAAAAGCTAATACTGTAATTGCATCTCTGTGCTATTTTCCCCATTTGTTTCTCTCTCTCTCTCTCTCTCTCTCTCTCTGTCTCCCCCTTTCTGTCCATCTTTTTCTCTGTCTCTCCCTCTCTCTGTCCCTCTCTGTCTCTCTCTCTGTCTCCCATCTCTCTGTCTCTGTCTCTCTCTCTCTCTCTCTCTCTCTCTGTCTCTCTCTCCCTCTCTCTCTCTCTCTCTCTCTCTGCCTCCCTCTCTCTCCCTCTCTCTATTTCTCTTCCTGGCTCCATCTAAGGGATGCGTGTCTCTGTGAATCTCTGATGCTCTTTTTTAAAGGACACATCGGGGACTTGAGGGAATTTGGTTTCAAGCTGATTGAATGTCTGGCGTCAGTCTCACCAGCCCGGTTTGTTTAGAGCCACTGTGCAATTACGTGGGTAATCTAATTATTTCCTGTTTATCGTGTCTCTGGTAGTCTCTTGATGGCACACACACACACACACACACACACACACACACACACACACACACACACACACACACACACACACACACACACGACACAAACACACACACGGGCCATCATGCACCATTAAACTCCATTAGGGGGAGCACACAGAACTACACGGTTAGGTTAATGTCCCTGATGCAGGTCTCCTGATCACACGAGCTAAAGCTCCTGGCAACAAAGCAGGCAAACGCCCCTGCAGAGAAAGCAGAGCACAGCAGACCCCTGTGCTGAACTATAAAGGCAAAGTGCAGTAACTACATCAACACTGAAACTAAGAAAAATGCCTTTAACATTGTCATAATGCCCAGTCCAACCTGTTGTTGGTATCATAGTGGTGATTGTTTTATACACAGACTCTGTGTATCACTTCTTACTGTAATAATAAGACATTTAGTCACAAGACAAAAGAGGTGTTATAAAGTCAATTTCCACTCTAAACTTAGTTTTGACAAAATATGTAGTTACTGCCTTTTGGCTTTGTAGGGCAGTGTACCTCTGAGTACCACCGAAAATATTACATGGCAGAATGAGATGTTTCATGACAGTCCGTCAGGGGGACCATAGACAAGTGCAGGGTCATTTCTATTTCTATTTTCAAACTCATTTAATTTAACTTAACTTTAAAATGATTTAGGCAGTGGATTTAAATGCTTTGGGTCTCCTGATATACATATTTATGCAGCCTAGATCCATCCTGTTTTTGCTGCCATAGATATGACTTGCTGTGAAGTATCTTTCTCTGCCAGGGAACATCTTTAGTCTGTCTGTATCTTGCCAAGTCACTGAGAGAGGATTATAGAGTGGGGAGTGCCTACTCTTCAGACAAGAGGACGTTTTTTTTTTTTTTTTTTCATTTATAGCCACTATCTGCAGCCACTATCTGCATTTCAGCTTCTTCAGCCCCAGCTCTTGACCCTGAGAAAATCGATCCAGATTTTTTTGTCCAAATACACTTCAGAAGTAGGCATAAAAAACAACAGAGCTAAAGTTTGAATCATTGACTCGTGGCTGTATGGTGTGGAGATGTGACATCATCTTATCTTAGAGCGGAAATTTCAAATGGATATCCAAGTCTAGCTGCAGAACATCTATATGTCCACACACAAGAGCTTCAACTGTGCATTTGGCGTAATTGGCCTAGGATTGTGGAATGCCCCTTTTCTCACTGTTCTGCCTTCTTGTTTGGCTTCTTTAAAATGTGGATTTGTGTAAACCTACACCGCTTGGCTTCACATGCCTCGTTTCCTCATTTCCCTGTGGGAATGGCTGTGACACACTGTACAGATCTCACACAGACACATGCAGATAGTGTACTGAATCTGTCCCGCACACACACTCTCTCTCTCACACACACACACACACACATACACACACACACACACACACACACACACACACACACACACACACACACACACACACACACACACACACACACATACACACACACACACAACTGTTTCTTCCCTGAGGATCATCTGGGGAGGACCCTGGTCAAAGCAAACACATAAAAAAGACAAAAAGCCCATCTACACCAGCCATAGCTTGATCTTCCACTGGCTTTGTAATGGCTAAAGCCAGCGCTAGCAAATAGCCCTCTGGAGAGTAGCCCCGCAGTGTTCTCACACAAACAAGTTACCACGGCCTACTGGAAATAATTAAACGAGAAGTGGCCAGTGCAAAAGCCCTATGGGGGTCTAAGTCATTGGCTTGGTTGTAATGGTGTGTGTGTGTGTGTGTGTGTGGGTATGTGGGTGTGTGTGCATGCGTGTGCGTGCATGTGTGTGTGTGGGGTGGTGATAGGGTGGGGTGGTTGGCTTCATTGCATGTTTGAGATATGTGGTCTGTGATATGTGAACATGGAGCACTCCAGGCTGCTGCGCTGATGTGGATAAACATCTTTATTCTGTTTTTTTTTTATATACAGTATACACAAAGGGTGGTCACACCAATTACTGATTTGATTTAGGTTCCTCTTTTGTTCATTCACTGCATTTTGTTGATTGATGAACATAAATGATGAACACCTCCATTTTGAAGGCATTCCTAGCTGACAGAATTTTTATATATTTGTGAGAATGTGTAGCCATGACAGGCAAGCCTTGCAAAAATGAGGAGTCCACAGAGAAGTATGGTACAAAAATTGGAGGTTACATTTATTATAACCAAGAAGCCACCAAAATATCTGTGCACATATTTACAGTGAAAAAAAAAAGTCAGAATTCAAAAATAAACAAACAATGATACAAGGGTCAAAAGAATTTAACCAAACAAAATACTTTAAGCAAAACAAAATGTATATACAAAGTTTGCTCTCTATTACTCCATAGCACCAGTGCACCAGTGTCCATCCAACGCTCGCCTACTACTGACTGAAAGCACAGCCACTTTAAGCACCCCCTTCTACGCGGTCTAAATTGGACCATACCATATCATACAGCTCTCACAGGGTTAGAACACCTAGAATTGCATACACTGCAAAAGATAAAACATGAACTGAAACCAAAACAAATTCTCCTAACACAGGAAATAACAAACATGAAAACCAACCAATAATATTAAAACTAAACATTGCCACAACGCATATTTAATAAATCTGAGCACTACCATCAGACAGCTGACGCACGAGCGCAGTGTGTGAACGCCTAGCTCGGCGTCACTGGTATATTAGACTCACAGTGGAGGTGCGCCCCCCTTTTTCTAACAATAGAAAAGTTAATACATGTGGAATACACTGTCTGGTTGTTTTTTCCCCACTTTGCTAGATTGTGTCACAAACGCTGAGTTCATGCACTCACCCCCTCATAATTACAACTCATGGTGTTTAAAACAGCAGATGTTAAAAGCAGTCCCCCATCAGTACATCCACATGCGAAGTTAAAAGCATTGTCCATTGTCCACGATAGCGGTCACTGTCGCTGTCGGCAAAGTTCTCCCCAAACATTTTAAAAACAGGTGCCATTAGCAGTCTAAAACTCACGTGGTGCAGTGACGCCGAGTCGCAGCATCACTATATATATATATATATATATATATATATATATATATATATATATATATATATATATTTATATATATATATATATATATATATATATATATATATATATATATATTTATTTATTTATTTATATATATATATATATATATATATATATATATATATATATATATATATATATATATATATATATATATATATATATATATATATATATATATATATATATATATATATATATATATATATATATATATATATATGTATAATATATATATGTATAATATTATGTATATATTATGGAGAGTGTGCCACTTAAATGTGGCCATGCCAGTGAAGTAGTTGCAATCAGGTGAGTGTGAATAAAATATGATAAAACAGGCTATTTATGAGGAAGTAAGGGTCATTCACAAAGCTCCCTGAAAGGTGCAAAGATAATTGAATGGAGTGTGCATGAACAAACATTTGCCGTTTACATTCTATTACCATTTTAGCCATAAGTGGTTAAAACAGGTGGATCAACACCTCTTTAACATAAAAACAAGACCTATTTCTGGATCTTTGAAATGCCATCAAAAATAATCATGATGTAGTCAGCTCTGTTCAAAAATATGGTTGATCTGTCGAACAGTAATTTTGGCTGCATGTCTTCAATGCCTTAACTTTGTTATTGTTGCAATGCTGTATTGAGTTTGTCTTGCTGCATGGTCAGACACAAGCAGTTTTATCTGCTTTTACCAGTCCTTCTGTTCTCTTAATAAAATATTATTTATACATTATAAACAGTGCTGAGAAAAACAAAAATGTTATCATTTCCTGCCTTGTGCTACATTCAAAGACTCATAAATGTTATATTTTACAATGAACTCACAGAAGAAAGACCACAATATAATATGTCTGTATAACAATTATGTTGATAGCGGGCAGGCATTTGAACTCTACAGCTGAAAAAAAATAAAACTTAGAATGAACAGTCATCAGTACTTACTGTATGTCATTTTGAGTGTGTGCAGAGTGTGTGTACATTCAAACACCATTAGCGTATCTCCCTGGTGGACCTCGCTAATATAAAAAGTGCACACATACACACACGCTTTCAGAGAGAGAGAGAGAGAGTCATGATGTGAGATAAATGAAAGTGTGCAGTGTTGTGTGCGCTCCATGTGCCCATGATAAGACACAGTGGCACATGGACAGCATCAGACTCAACAGGTTTAGATGTTAATGACATTTCAGAGTGAGGTCAGCCTTCACTTTTAAAACAGATGCAGGGGAATCAATTGCTCTGGGCCTCCCACTTGGCTAAGATAGAAGACTAAGGGCTCTATTTTCACGATCATATACGCATTGTCTAAAGTCTGAAGCGCAAGTTGCTTTGGGGGCGTTCCCGACACAATTTGGTATTTTGACGGCGCCAAAAGTGAACATTGCGCCAGGCGCATTGTTCAAAAGGGTTGGTCTTAAATTACTCCATTAGTCATGGGTGTGTTTTGGGCGTAACATACAATTAACCAATGAGAATTTATACTCTCATTCCCTTTAAGAGCCAGCGGGCGCATTGTCCATGGTCTGTCGCTATTACGATGGAGGATTTATCCGGACGGGAGGAGCTTTTCGGTGGAGGAGACCGATCTGCTCGTGCATGAAGTAAAGGTGCGTGAGCAGTTAATATTCGAAATAGAATCCCCTCAAACCTCCGTAGGTCAAAGAAGTATGGGAGGAAACATCTTCAGTAATTTGGCAAGAAGAGAACTTTCGAACAGTGCCGAAAGCGGTACAACGACGTTAGAAGACAGGGAAACAAAAGCTTTAAACTCAAAGGAAACATAAAAAATAAACGGAAGGTGGAGGTCCATCGAGTTTTCTTTTTGATGATTTGTCCATTTCATTTCTTACAACTTGCCACGCTGTTTATTTAAAACGGCAAAAGAAATCGTAAATAAACTGCAGAACATTGCAATTGCTGTTTATTTAAAACGACAAAACAAAACATAAATAAACTGCAGAACATTGCTATTAACTGCAAAACATTGTTATACTCTCATTATTTGTGCCTGTTTGCTTATTAACACATAAAAATACATGGCTATACAGGCTATACATGTTGCAACTTTTCTGCCAGTTCAGCTTGCCTCTCTGGCGCAACAGCAGATGCATCAGGGTTCAAAGCGTTGTGCGCCCCTAAAATAGCTTTTCAGCCTTGCGCCACTGACAACTGACAAAAAACATGGTTTGCGCTGGTCTATAGGAAAATGGTTTTTGCGTCCTCATAATAGCATCTGGTGCGCTTTGCGCCAGCCCACACCTCTTCTTTTCGCTGACACTCCCGTCACGGCGCAATGTCAACAACGTGATTTTTTTTGCCTGAAAAAATGAACGATGCGCTGGCACAGAATAGCAATGACAGCATGCGCATATCGTGAATGCACAATGCGCCGCGGCAAAATAGGGCCCTAAGTAGATTGGAGTCACTCACAGAGAACAAAGTACTTTTAACATAAACATGCACACACACACATAAACATGCACGCACACACACACACACACATAAACATGCATTCACGCACACACACACACACATAAACATGCGCGCCCGCGCGCACACACAAACACACACACACACATAAACATGCACGCACACACACACACATAAACATGTGCGTCCGCGCGCGCACACAAACACACACACACATACACACATAAACATGCATTCACGCACACACACACACACACACACACACATACACACATTCTATTCTATACCTACACTTAATATATCCATGGCCCATAGGCAATAACTGCGTCAGTCTTATTTAATTAAAAACATCACTATTGCTTGTTTGTGTTATCAACACATAACAACATGATGCAGTTGCTTGCATCATATGCCATATGTGTGTGTGTGCGCGTGTGCATGCATGTTTATGTGTGTGTATTCATGCATGTATGTGTGTGTGTGTGTGTCACTCTACATTACATTGTTCTGCTTTAGTGGCACTCGTCTTGGGAACAGCAATCATCAAAAGACACTTACAGTCGCTCGATTCACTCAGTGCTCTTCAGCACTCCCTCCTGCCTGCACCTAAATGGCGTGATAACTCATGAAGCATCATTATCGCCTCTTCCATGTTCATCACAAGCCCTAAAAATGACACAGTGAAGAACTGTGTTTCACCTAAGTAGACAAAGGCATTCAGATAAGAAAAATTACCACCCGAGGAACACAGAGAAGAGTCAAATACAATTCAGCGCCAAAAATACCCCTGACCCAGTTAAGTTAATGGGAAGAGTAGCGTGTGTGTGTGTGTGTGTGTGTGTGTGTGTGTGTGTGTGTGTGTGTGTGCAGGCCCGTCGCAACAGGCTAGGCAAACTAATCTTTTAAGAATTTGATGTTTCATAATTTTATTCTTTAATATTGTTTGTTTTCTTTTACTTTTTATTTTTAATTAAAAAATAGATTTTTTGTTCATACTTCTGCACCTGCAATTCCTGCAATTCATTTGTACCTGCAATTCCCTCTCGGATTTGATCGGATTACACACACAAAAAAGTCACAGTATTTACTCTTTTTCAAAATTAATATTTCAGAAGGTTTCACAATTTGCTTGACAAGTGAATTATGGCAAAAGACTATTCATTATTAATAAAATATCACAGCGGGATGCATTATTGATAGCTTGTCCTCATTTTTCAGTCAAGCTTTCACTGCATTTGTGCATCCATGTGGTTAGGTGACACTCAAAAACCAGAATAACAATAAAGTCATGTTTCGGGTTCAGCTTGAGCTGAGCGTACACATGTCGGGCTATGGGCCTGGTGAAGACATCATCAAAGCTGAGCCCCTTGTTGTGTAGGCGGTAGGCGCATCATTGATACCCTGTCATATATGCTTACGCTGGGATGTCTATGGGGACACTTTTGCATATTTTTATTTCAGCAGCTGACTAAGGCTGACAACAATTGATCAAAGAGAGCAGGATTTGATGCAAATTGAAATCGAACACTGGAAAGGTGTTATAAGGAGAGTGATTGCCATAATTTGCCATCTCGCAGAATGCAACCAGGCTCTGTGGGGAACTTCCAGTGCTCTTTATGACCCCCACAATGGGAATTTTCTGGCACAAGTGGAACTTATGGCACAGTTCGTTCCAGTTATGAATGACCACATAAGAAGAATACAAAACCAACAGACAAAAGTGCTTTACCTGAGTGGAGTCAGGTAAGTACTTCAGGAAATTGTGAGGAGAGTACAGAAAGCTAATTACTCCATTATCATGGATTGCACTCCTGACATCAGTCACAAGGAACAACTATCCATTGTTCTCCGAACTGTGAACAGTGAGCAATGTGTATCCATTGCTGAGCATTTTGTTGGTTTCATAGATGTTGAAGACACATCTGGAAAAGGTCTCTGTGAAATCCTGCTTGACTTCCTAGAGAAGCACAGCCTGAAAATTTCAGATTGCTGTGGTCAGTCATATGACAATGGCAGCAACATGATGAGCCAAAAACAGGGTGTTGAACAGCAAAGCATTATACATCCCGTGCAGCAGTCATACACTGAACCTGGTTGTGGCAGATGCTGCAAAGTCCTCAGTGCTTTCCATGTCCTTTTTTGGTGTGTTGCAAAGACTGTACAACTTGTTTAGTTCTTCTGTGCAACACTGGGCAATTTTGAAGCAGCATGTCAAGCATCTCACCCTCAAACCTCTCTCAGAATCAAGATGGGAGGCCCGGATTGACAGTGTGAAAGTGTTGCGGTACCAGCTACCAGAGATACTGGAAGCCTTGTCAGCTCTTGAGACATTTCCTGTAGAGAAGGATGACTCTGAGACCATGTCCTCAGCTAAAAGCTTACATGGTGAGCTTAGGAAGTGGTCCTTTCTGCTGTGCACAATAATCTGGTACAATGTTTTTGTACCAGATCAATCATGTCAGCAAGCTACTTCAAAGTCCAGATGTTTCCATGAAAACCCTTCAGGAAGAAACCCTTCAGGATTTCAGGGAAAATGGGCTTACTTTCTGCCAAACTGATGCAATAGAAATTGCAGAAGACCTGGACATTGTGAAGAAACTTCCTGAGAAAAGGCAGCGGACAAGGAAAAGCCAATTCTTGTACAAGGGTACAGAGGAAACTCAGCACACCCCAGATGAGACCTTTAGAAGGGAGTTCTACCTGCCTTTAGTTGACACTGCCGTCACAAGCATGACTGACAGGGTCTGAAGGGATAGCATGATGCAAGCAATAAAGAATGGAAAGCTTAATAAGTGATGCAAGAAATTGGAGCAAACCCTCCATGACATTGACGTAGAAGACTTAGCACTGGAGATCAATTCTTCTGTCCACACTTTTCCTGATCATGCGATGATTCCTGTCCATTTGACATGTTGAATTACATATACTCTGGATCTGTACAGCAATTTGAGTATTGCACTGCAGCTACTTTTGACTCTTCCTGTCTCGGTTGCCTCAAGTGAGAGGAGCTTTTCAGCTCTGAAGCTGATAAAAACCTACATGAGGTCAGCCATGGGCCAAGAGAGGCTATCAGGACTGCCACTTATGTCAGTTGAGCGTGATGTCCGCAGGTCTTTGGACATGGAGGTTATTGTGGCTGCCTTTGCTGAAGCCAAGGCCCACAAGCAGCAGTTTTAGATATTTTGAACATAACTGTCTCTTAATATGATAAAGCTTATTTTATGTGTGCATTTGTACACCCTGTGCACTTTTCTCTGTGTGTAGGGAGTATTTTAAGATTGGAACATTGGTTATGTTAGTTACATATGTTATTTTCTTATCTTCATATTTATTCATCTTTTTTATCTTATTTATTTTTTAATAAAGCAAATATTTCTTATGTGTGCACACTGTAAAGCATTTGTATTGTGTTAATGTTATTTGCATATGTGACAGTATTATAATTTCCTAGTTTCATATTCAATTTAACTACATATTTTGTATACATACCTTTTTTGTTCAAGTTAAGTTAATGTTCAGTATTGTGTTCAGGTTAATTACATATATTTTTATTTAAAGTAATGTATATATACTATTTATATTGAAGCTAAGCTAATGTTCAGTGTTGTGTTATTGTGAAGGGTGAATTACATATTTAATTATATTGTGTGTTTTTTACTAGTTTATTTTAATATATGTAAATAAAGATGATTGTAAGTGAAACAATGACTTACTGAGTGAGTGTGTGTGTGTGTGTGAAAAGTTATTATACTTTTAGTCAGATTTAAACAAATGTCTCTTCTCCAGGAATCTGCACATTATCACATTAGCTGGAAATGATCTTTGAAGTTACCTATACGCACACGCACACATATGCACCCACACACACGCGCATGAACACACATGAACACACATGCACATACTTCATGGCATCAAAATCCTCTTTAGTTTTACTGCGAGATATACTTAACCTGCACAAGAACAATTCAAAACACCCACCACCTGCCCAGTACTCAAAACCAGCCCGTGCACCCACATTCACACTGCATGCATAATACTGCTTAATGCACATCTCTGAAGCTCTGCTCTGTACTCAAAAACACCAACACACAGGCACACACGTGCGCCCACATTCACCGTGCATGCATAATGTTGCTTAAAGGTGTACTTCCACAAGAAACCGCATATCAAAATGTTTTTCTACCCCCATTTTCTATGTCAGTCAAAAGAAGACAATAGGCTGGAAAAACGACCCAATGCGAAAAGGGCCTTCGGCGTGACGCAGACGTTAAAATACATATAAGAGAAACTGACCGAATGGGCTTTAAATAATAGCCTGTGACTCGCATAAGATTAGCAGGCTAGTTAAATGACTGAACTGCATTTAGCCGGGCACTTGCACTGTTTTCTCATGCAAATATTACCATTCTGAAACGTTCATTGACAAACGGTCAGGAAGCGACTGTGCTTGTGCCATCTCTCTTTCCTCTTTGGATTCAGGATCAAACACATAAGGCTGTATCTCCAAAGACATTCTGTGTGCAGTTTTAGCGCTGTCAAGTTGACTTTTCCCCACTCTGCTATCAAGTTGACTGTGGGGCAAAGGAAGCTGCAGGGAGCGTGTCACGCCTCTGGTGAAATCGTGTCGTTCTCCCGGCCCCACACCCTCCACCAAACTAAAACAGCCTGAAACAGAAGCACTAGAACATTTTTTCATCAAAACCAGCGCACAGGGCAATTATCAATACTAGAGAACACCGCAAAATTAATTAAAAAATGACGGAAGTACACCTTTAACGTACATCTAAATCCACTACCTTTGCAAAATAAACATTTAGATTTACTTTCACTAACTTTGTGAGATACACCTTTACATTTACATGCACTACCTTTGTATAATAGACAAATACATTCACTTTTGCTATCTTTGTGACATAAACATTTAGATTTATTATTTTGTGATTTTGTGAAATACACATTTACACATTCACTAACACACGTTTCGATTCCCTTTAACTAATTCTAAATAAGTAAACAGATTTGTCCTTGGCATGCCTTCTTCCACCATTCTCAATGCTTCCTTGGTCTGAGTGCAGGCAATGTGTATTCTCCCCTCCTGCTAAAACAATCACATCGCACCTATTAAACTGACCTTTGACCTCTAGTAAATGTAGATGTTAACCCACTGACCCAGAGCAGTTAACCTTTACACTGATTCAGATATTCAGCAACTGAATTATGGAACATGTGTGCAGTGTCAGAGGACTGTTAGCTTTAGTTAGCTTTAACAATGTAAAAGACAAAGAGGACTAAGATGTAGAGATCCGCCTTAGCTATGAGCTATTAAAGGGATAGTGCCAGGATTTCAAAAACTTCTCAAAAACCCACCTGTAAGCTTTATTCAAACACACAATCTAATTTGACTTCTAACTGCACTTTACTGTTGCTACTTTAAAAGATTCTCAAACACAATCTAATTTGACTTCTAACTGCATTTTCCTGTTGCCACTTTAAAAGGTTTGCCTCCATTTTGTCACTGCAGCCGAATCAGCAGACACTTTTCACCTCAGATTCATTCCGGTGTCTGCACCCTCTGCGGCTGTGGGGTGTGCTTCTCTGGTTTCGGAGATTTGTCTACTTAGGTTTTTCTCAGCACCATTTCCCTTTGTAAATGATATCTCTGACAGTGCATTACGGCGGCTCTGCACACTGTTTTACGTTCATCACGGCCCGCTCTCTGTCTCTTCTGCCACTTCACCTGGGTATTTATTATGCTGGCAGCCACAGCTGGTGCAATACATTTCACCTGCAATACACCATTGTGAAAAAACAAGCGACTCTGCCAATGCAATTCATAGTAGCTTTGATGGAGAACAACCACCATGTTGTTCTGTAATGACAGCTGTTGAGTGGAGAAGTAAAGTGCTGAAGGTTTTTTTTTTTTTTTTTTGCTGAAGTTTGTTTTGTTTTTGTTTTTTTTTCTTCACATACACCAGTTCTCTGAATATCCCAACCCATAGTTTACTGGGCTATTGTTAAACTGCTAACACTTTGGAATAACTACTCCATATAAAGTTAATTGTTAGCTCTTGGTTAACATTTTCTTTGATAAGAAATAACCATTATTGTTTCATCAATAAATAATCTGTAAAGATATCTACATCCATCTGTCTGTCTGTTGGCTGGCTGTCTGTCTGTTGGTCAGTGAGAGGATGACAGACAGACAGACAGACAGAAAGAAAGGCAGGCAGCAGGCAGGAAGGTAGATAGCCGATAACATAAAGACAGACAGACAGATGGATGTACATATGTTTACAGATTATTTATTGATGAAATAATAATGGTTAACAAATCATGAAGAAAGTGTTAATTGACCAAGTTCATACAGGAAACTATTGAGGGTGCTGCTGACTGGTTGTGTTGTAAACTTTTCCCCTGGTCCCCAGTCTGCTCACGACCAGGCATACTACCTTGTACCTACACTAATAAAATCTGATAAACCCTGAGAGTTTCCTGTCTGAGTTTATGAATTGCATAATAAATGTTTTATAGTGAGTAGTTATTCTAAAGTGTTACCATTAAACTAGAGTGTTGTGATATGTAGTAAGTACCTAAAGAAGTTTTTAAAAATGAATGTGAGTCTGCTGGGGTCACAGCAGTTACTGCTGCTAGATATATTTCAAGTATAAAGACTTTTTAAATGGACATGAATACCCGGGGTAACTCTAACATTTTATGGCATCATACTCCCCGATTAGGGCTTAGATATCATATCCAAGCTGTTCTCCTTTAATTACATTCTTCCCTGTTGCTAAATCCTCCCATTTACCTTTTCATTAAAGTTTTATCCCTCCTCTGTTTGATTTAGTCTTGCATTTATTTATGTAAAGCTTGTTGACATTGCCTCTGTGTATGAAAAATGTGCTAATCACATTACCTTGTGTTTTGAAATGCCATCACCAATAAGTAAATCATTACAGTAAGTCAAATAGAGTGTGCTTAAAGTATTAACAGTCGACCTAATGCGTCCTTTTCCGGCCCTACAAGACACACACACCCCTTAGACCTCTCTGCCTGACCAGTGAGGCATTACGTATGCATAAAAAGGAGGGAGAGAGAGAGAGAGAAAGAGAGAGAGAGAGAGTAAAGAAAGAGATTAATTGAATTAGACTGAATGTGATAGATATCAGCCATTAGTTAGTCACATCATGGCGTCAGCCTTGGCACAGGGCTGACAGATCACAGATCACAGATCAGGCAGACGGGTAGATCCCAGGCGTAAGTGAGGGCCATATGTCAATCTTTGCACCTCACTGACCAAACTCTCCACCCCCCTCTTAGCAGTCTGATCTGATGGTAGGGTCAAATCTGCAGTCTGGTCTCTACACTCACACTGCAGGGGTGACTTGATGATAAAATGAGATCCTCTATTGTGTGCTTTTTAATTGCTTTTTAAATCTTTAATTGCATGGCTCCTCAAAGCACTACAAAGTCCCATTAAACTGAGTGGGATACTTTTGGCATGGCATTGCTATGTATAAAAGACGACAAAGTAGAAAAGCAGAAAACATGTTTATTACATTCCATTTCGAACCATAATTTAACAAATTATTTTCTTTCACAGAAGTATTTTTTTCTTTAACCTATACCGACCTTCTCCATGTACAATGACACCTTGTCATTGGGC
>CM050208.1:31522500-31540000 GCA_027475355.1 Coilia nasus | reverse complement strand
CTTTTCTTCCACTCCTCTCCCTCTCCACTCCTCCTTTCCACTCCTCCCCTTCTGCTTTTCCTCCTCTTCTCTTCTCCTTTCCATCCTTCTCCTCTCCTCTCCGCCTCTAATCCTCTCTTCTCTCCTCTTCTCCTCCGTGACTAAGGCTGTGGCTGTGACTAAGAACGGAGAGATGAGTTCCCCCACAGGGAAATTGCCCCCTGCTCTTCCATAGCACGCACGCACACAGCCATTTATTCATTTATGGCTCTACTGAGTCATGCAGGCTAGCACGGCAAGAGGATGCGAAAGAAAGAAAAAAAACAACAAAAAAAAACAAAGAAAGAAAGAAAGAAAAGAGAGAGAAAGAACAAGACAGAATGGCAGACAAAGAAAGTAAGAAAGAAAGAATGAAAAAAGAAAGCAAGAAAGAAAGAAAGAAGACGTGTGGCAGGAGGTGGGATGTGTGTGTGGCTTCAGACAGTGTCGGGTGAGTGGAGGGGAGGGGGACACTAAAAGAAACATGTGACAGAAAAAACTAAAACATTCCTGGATGATGGTTTTACACACCAGCACAAAACCTTCATCCTTTCAACCGATCATGTGCTTTCCTCTCCACATCCTCTCTCTCCCCCCTCTTTTACTCACATGCTCTCTTCCTGTCTTTTTCTGTCTCTCCTTCTCCCCTTGTCTCTCTCTGCCCCCTCTCTCTCACCTTCTCTCTCCCATTTCTCTGTCTCTCTCTCTCCTTCGCTCTCTTCCTCTCTTCCTCCTCTTTTCTCCCTTTTACTTGTTCCCCTTCCGCGGTAGCTCACAGTGGGTACACAGCGAGTGCAAAAGAGCGCCTGCTTGGTGCTGCAGCTGTTCCCTCTTTCACTGTGTGCTCTCAGGATGCATCCATGGGCACGCCGCTCCACAGGTTGGTGTCGCCACCGACACGTGCAGGACCCTTTTGGAAAAGAGCTATACACCTGCGGCCTTACCTGTCCAGCTGCTGAATGCAGGACACAGGGGGTGGTGGGGGAGGGAGATAGTGGCTAATGTCTACAGCAGGTCAGAACAGAGCAGAGATGGGCTGGTTAATGAATAATGCAGTGCATTAGAGTGATCACTCACTCCAGTGTTAGTCAGGAAAAGAGAGAAACATACCCCGGGAGTGGGTGGGGCAGAGAATGGAGAATGGGGAGAGAGAGAGAGAAAACAACAGAACATGAAGAAGCAAACAGAAAAGAAGAAAGGAGACAGACTGAGAGAAAAACATAGAATGAAGGGACGAGAAAGAGAGAGAGAGTCAGCGGTGGAGGGATAGCGAGAGAGATAGGGAGAGTAAGGAAGGAAGATGAGAGAGAGAGAGAGAGAGAGAGAGAGATGTCACAGGAAGGGAGAGATACAATGATAGCACACAGTGTACACATTGACAAAGGGAGATGCTGTGTGGGGGTAGGTTGTTGCTCTCTGGGGTAACATGTACCACCCTGACCATTCCAAAGAGCTATTATGTACCACCTGAGCTTTTATCGCCCATCAGCGGATAGAGCGGCAGGGATGATTAGACGGCGCCTGATCTGGCCAGCCTTTGGTCTTCCATTCTAATCGCAGCACCTGCTCATACAAAGAGGAAGGGAGACCCCTGTAGGTGAGGTGTGGAAATGCTCTTTCCCCAGTGGTCGACACTCCAGAGGGATGGAACATATCAGACATTGCTCATGCTGACAGTTCTAGTAGCTGTATTTCTCAAACAATCACACACACACATACACACACACACACACACACACACACACACACACACACACACACACACACACACACACACACACACACAAACACACACACACACACACACACACACAATCACATACACTAAACATGGTTAAATATCCAATTTCCATCACTACCAATATAGTGAGTAGTGAGGCTGTCTGGTTGCCGTTACTGTAATGCCCCTAAGTGCTCCAGGCTCCACAGCAGCATCGCAGACAGAGAGAGCAGAGCAGAGCTAGCAGGGCAGGAGACTGGGAAAGGATGTGAACTTACAGATTTATCTGCCCCTGTGATCTATTGCATCCTCAGCTCCAAGTGTTAGTCTGGTCAATAAGAAGAGAGCGACAGAGAGAGCGAGAGAGATAGATAGAGAGAGAGAAAGAGAGAGAGAGATAGAGTGGGAGAGAGAGAATGATAGAAAAAGCGAGAGAGAAAAGAAAGTGTAAGTGTGTGAGAGAGTGAGATATAGAGAGAGAGAGAATGGTTGACAGAAAAAGCGAGTGAGAGAAAGAATGTGTGTGTGAGAGAGAGAGGGAGAGAGAATAATCGACAGAGTATGTGTGTGTGAGACAGAGAGAGGGAGAGAGAGAGAGAGATAGAATTACAGAGTAAGAGAGAAAGAGAGAGAGCCACACACACACACACACACACACACACACACACACAGGGAGCATGTTGGAGGTATAGAATATCCATAGCTCCTTGGCTGGCCCCCTGAGCAGCAGACAAGGGGACCCCCAGGGGGGTGATGTCTGTGCTTGTTTGGCCTCAGCCCCCCAATAAAGCTGTGTGACGGCGGCCGTTAAGAGTGAGCAGCCGTCTCTAATTGGAGCCCAGAGCACGAGGGAGAAGGCCATCAGCCATCCAAATGAGAGGTAATTACCGCCCATAGTTACACACTGCCGATATGTCAAACCCCACACCAACACTTACATCAATGGCTGGCCTGAGCCTGAGGGTTCAGGAATGAGAAGAGAAGAGGCCGGAAGAGGAGAGGAGAGGAGAGCAGAGGGCAGGAGAAGAGGGGAGATGAAGGGGGAGGAGAGGACAGCAGAGGAGATAAGAGAAGCAGAGAGGAGAGGTAAGGAGAAGAGGGAAGAGGAGGGGGGAGGAAGACATTAAGGACGGAGAGCACAGGGCTAACCACAGCAGAGTTGGACCAGTGCATCGTGTGGGAGTGGATTAGTACAGGGTGATAAACCTCTCTTTCTCTCTCTCTCTCTCTCTCTCTCTCTCTCTCAACTTCACACACTTCCCTGTCCCTGTGAGCTGTCAATCAGTCACACACTTAGCTTCTGCTCAGGGCTAGGGCTGCTTCCCGTAAGCATGTACACACACACACACACACACACACACACACAAACACATACACACACTCCCCACAGACAGAGACACAGAGAGAATGCAACCAAAAACAGAAATAAACAAACACTGCTTACTGAATATGAGTCAATTAGTAGCACTGTTATTCTCAGAGGTTGCAGACTGCCTTTCCTTGTGTCCTCCCTTGCCTCCCTTACAGTACATAACTTTGTTATACTCCTGTGACGTTAGGATAATGTAAAAGGCCTTCTGGACAGATGAAGAAACCTTGAATTTCCTTAGTTGATGAAGGAAGAAGAGTCGCTGTCTGGACTACAAGATGCAGCTCAGGGTGCTTCACAGTTTGGCAAGGAAAACACAAGACAACATTTCTTGCAGTCCAGTGGCGCCAGAGCGGAAGAACACAATAACGCAATGATGGAATGATGGAATGACGCAGTGACGCAATGACACAATGCCCTGTTAACATGTCATAACATGTTTATTACACAGTTATGTTGGTGTCATGACAGGAGGTTTAACATAAGTCAGCAGGAAACATGAATTATGCATGAAAGGCCCAAATCTAGTTCATTATAGTGGTGTTAATTTGTGTGTTGTTTCAACCCCCTTTCAGCATTTTCTTCTCAGAGCCGTCTACAGCAATCTTTCATTACCCCCCCCCCCATCACCCTTTCTACCTCTGCCCTTCATATAGTAGTCATCCCCCCAACTGCATTCTACGCACTTTATTCCCCACTCCCCATGCACAGTCTAGAGTCTAGACTCACAATCAACAGTTTCACTGCATGCCGTACTACTGAGTATGTCTATGCATGTGACAAATAAATATCCTTGTATCCTTGTATCCTTGTATGCTTGTATCTTGGAAGAAAAAGCTGTTTAATCACATTGGTTGTCACCAAAAAAATTAAATAAAAAAAAAAGATTACTTTGAGAGTCCAACTTTGAGAAGAAACATTTTTACCAAAGAGCTATGATAACTACTGTATCTGTTGTGCTCTAACAGCTTAAAATGAGTCAGATTCAGAATTTATTGTTATTGTACAAGTACAACAAAATTAAAAAATAAAACTTAATTAAATTAATATAAAATATAAGAGAGTAAAGCTGTGGAACTGTTTTTCAGTGACTTTGTCCTGAATTACATACTCCTGTAGCACCTACTGGAGGGCAGCAGGTTAAAGTAGTGGTGAGATGGATGTGAGCTGTCCTTGACTATGGCATTCGCTCTGTTGAGGCAGCGGGAGTTGTAGAGGTCAATCAGCGCAGGGAGGGGGTGGCCCACAAGTCCCTCAGCTGACCTCACCACCCTCTGCAGCTACTTCCTGTCTTCTGCAGTGCAGCTGGCAAACCACACTGTGATGTTATACATCATCAGGCTCTCATGCAGGTCCTGTAGAAGGTCAAGTCAAGTAGGTTTTTATTGTCATTTCAGCCATATACACAGTACATAGTGAGATGAGACAATGTTTCACCTGATCATACTGTTAGAACACAGTATGGACAAGACATACACTATTAGGACCACATATTCACACAGTGCATAGTCTCCAGCAGCATACTGTCAAGGTTAGATCAGCTCAGGCAGCGCGGTACAGGGTGTAGTCCTTCGATCTGATCTGAAGGCTGGGTCTCGGGCTCTGAGGAGTGCACAGACAGAGACACTATCTGACCACCCCCTTGGAATTCCATAAAAGGCACCCTCTATAATTTTGGAAAAAGATGACCAGAGTCCTCTGATTTAACACTTTCTTATCACAAATGTTTATCTGTTGTTATTTTGCTATCACCATGACAATGAGGGCATCCAGTGATTTCTCACAGGACCACGTTTGGAGATGTGCAGCTTCTAAATTACACAGTTTTCAGGATCAAGCTCAAAGCTGATGGTCTTGCACATTCAGAGCATACTCTCATCCAAATCGGCTTACAATGAAGGCGTATGTCAGTTATTAACGATGTTGTGCCTTGGCCACTGTGACTGTCTGCATACTAATAACACAACATGACTAAATCAATGCTTAATTTTCTTCAGTTTTTGCCAGCAAAACACACAGGCCACTCTGCTGTTCAGCCATAGATGCTCACTTTGGAGGAGTTGGGAGGTAGCTCCGTGTAACCAAATAAGGTAACACTTTATTTTAACAGACCCTTTTACAGTGTATCCTCTAATAATAGGTAACATTATGTAGCCTACTTAACACTAACCCTAATCCTAATCTTAACACTAACCCTAATCCTAATCTTAACACTAACCATAAAGTATAGTGTACAGTAAGTACAAAGCATCACTTGTTCCTTCATACTGTTGCATTGTACATGATGATGAAGGTACATTAAAATAAAAAAGGCACTGTAAATACCATAAAATACTGTAAAATATGGTTACCCTGTAACCATAACCAAGCATGCACCCTCCACATTCTCTGTGTATAATCAGTGGAGGAGACGAGCGAGACCATTGGCTGTAGGAATATGCATTTGCAAGCAATATCAAAAAAATTACCACTTGACAATGTGTTTTAACACCTCCCACTATCAATCTATGCATTTTAACAGATGGGTCCCTGGGCATCTCCGCTCAATTTGAAGGTGTCAAATCAGTGTGAAATGAAAAGCCATCTACAAGATTAAGGCACATATGGATGTGTGTTGAATGGTAAAAAGATGGTATTTTATGATTAAGAATGAATGTCATTTGCCTTGTGATTCTTGAAGTTGAGGAAGTGTGAAAAAACTTTTAAATTACATTAAATATTAATGACAGACAGAGTAATGGCAGTAGATTGATTTAAAAAAAATCACCACAGGTTTTTCTTCCTGCTAATAAGCACAGTGATCCAAAACAAAGAAATATTTAAGACAGTTATGTTGATTGCATTCATGGTACAGATTAGATATCTTTAGATATCTTTAAAAACAAAAACACTTAATCCATATGAAGTGTGCCTATTTCAACCAAGCAGTGTAGACACAAATGCAATGCAATACAATGCCATACAATACATATCTTGGTCTCATTTGTTTCCGTGGCAAAAAAAAGCTCAAGTAATTTTTTTGTGCACACTACAAATATCTGACTGTCAATCATTATACCTAAATATAATCTAGAGGTAACAGTATGGCCGTGGCTCTAGCACATTAAGTAGATTGCCCAGACGGACCAGTTTAGGGCTGTATAATCTCTACAAATTTATGATGAGGCCAAGGTGGCATGAAACCGAGTGAGAAATCATTACAGCCTTGACAGGTGCCAAGGGATGGAGAGGGTGAGGCGGGAGCACACATTTCGCTTCATTTATCTTTGCAGGGCTGTGCCTGTGCCAGTCACATATTCCTCTCGAAAGATACGAGGACTTTATTTCAGGCTGCGCCCCCTCCAACATGTGGGATTTATTTAGGCTTCAGGGTGAGGGGACAGCGGGGATGTTTCTTCTGGGGGGCTTTTTGCAGACCAATGCTAAAGCAACCGCACCCTCTCATCAACTTTTACCACCAGACTGTCAACCATTTCCTTTATTTTGATCAAGGCAGGGCACTTCCAAGACATAAACAAGATCTCAGCAGACTGAAGCTTATGCAGCCTTGCTTTTAAACTCAGGTGGAAGAAGACATCAGTCAAGCCGAAGTGTCTCTTGACATTTAGCCTGGCTGAGGTTGTTACCATAGTTTCCATTGTGTTCTTGCACTTCCCATGCCATTCCTAATTCAGTGATCTTCTGCAGATGAGAGGGAGAGAGAGAGAGAGAGAGAGAGAGAGAGAGAGAGAGAGAGAGAGAAAGATGTGACCTTGGCGTCAAAGGACTGAAAAGGGCATCTGAAAACTTCTGTAGAATCTTTTTTAGTGATGAATGAAAGAAACGGCTGCGCTTTTGCTCTTTGCTTTTAGCCTTAGCTCCAAATCTCACAGAGTGTAAAAACCAAGAAATCTGTGGCATGTAAAAATCTTGGAAATGATTCGGGTCACATCACAAAGTTCAAAATCAATATGATATTTCTGAAAATGTGAGAAAGATAAAATCATTAAAAATCCCTGTAAATTCTCTTTCCAATTATGCACCTTTAAATGTGCTTTCCTAGAACAATAAAACCAGCCATGGCTGCTTCTGATGTCTTAAAAAGCACTGACACCATTTTAAAAACCCATCACAGAATAACCTCTACTTGTCTCACCTTTAAGCCACTTGAAGCAGCAGCAGACTGCCACCATATGGCACTTTGTAAAGGGCATCTTTAATCCAACTGTTATTAATTTCTCAGTTATGACACCCCAGTGTATTCAAAGTCTGAAGCACAAAGGAAAACCTGTCCTAAAAGCTTTTTTAAGGCTTCAAGGTAGGTGGCAGAAGTGCTTAGAAGACTTATAATGTCTGCTTGCAATCACAATTATTATCAACATTTGAAATGTATTAATTAATAAGAATCTAAATATAATATATTAATTCATGTTTTATATTCTTGACTTATACAAGAATATAAAACATTCATTAATATATTCCAGATATTATCTAACTATTTATTTAGATAAATGAATCACACTTCACTTCGTCCAAGGAGATGTATAGCATTTTCAGTGCATATTTCCTGCTGATGAATGCCTCTGTGAGAGACTGTGACATAAAGAAATAATTAGCTTTCCTCAAAGCAGTTAATCAGCTCTAAGATGAGGTTCCTGTGATGGGGGGCCTTTTCATAGCATGGAGCAGACAGTTGCTTCCCTATGGCACTATTCTCCTCTGCGGGCCATTTTGAAGGGTGCGGGTGTGTGTGTAGCCTGGTAGACCTGCCCCTCGTACTTCATTTTATTTTGTACAGAGGGTCTGGACCGGAATCTCTTGAGGGTCATGTAGTTGGCCCCAGCAAGGCTGATCCAATCAGCGAACAGAGGGTGTGTTCGTTAGCCATGACGTTGACCTTGTGTGCTTCATGTGAATTGTAGTGCGTAGGTAGGCTAATTGCATATGTGACGACCAGGCGTTAGCTAAAAAGGCAGAGCCACTTGTTTTAAACTTCAGCAGAGTGCACGCCTCCAGGAAGAAATCATTTCTGACGGTGTCTGTTCCAGACCCTTTGTACAAAATGAAATGAAGTCGAGGGCTGGTTTACCAGGCTAGTGTGTGGGGGTGGTGTGTGTGGTGGTGGTTGGGGGGTCACACTGATGCAGCACCTGAAAAGCAGGCAACATTTCACACACACTTGAAAAACACACAACACACTACACTACACACACACGGGTCATGCTCACAGCAGGTAACACACACCTGATAATCACCTTAGACTATGCACACATCAGAAAAACATGCAGCATGCATTACACACCTGAAAAAACACTCATCTGAAAAGCAAACTGCATGCATGCTACAGACACTTCAACAACACAGTGTATTTTACATATTTAATGCATTCAAAAACATTCCTCACACATCCACGTCTGGCCAAGAGAAATCCTGCACATACTTGAAACCACACAGCATTTCACACACAACTGGGAGGCACACGACATTCTCCCACACCTGAAAAATGTCCAGCACATCACACAGACCTAAAAAAACACATAGCATTGCACACACACGGGAAACTGACACGTCACCTGAAATGAACACGCCATACAATTACACAACAATACAGGCACACAACTGAAATTAACAAACCTCAAAAAACACATACATTTCAAACCAAGACAAAAGGAGGCCACATCAGGCTTGGAGAACCACCCACTTTTAAGGAACGCGCAAGTCAGGAAATAATTGCAGCTGGATTCCAAACACCTGCAACACTCAGGGCCTACAAGACGCAGGTGACAAACAAGAGGGAAGAGGCAGACCGCAGGCAGCCCAAGCAACCAGGCAGGGTTGTGACACCCATGACTGGGTGAAGTGCCCAGCTGCTTATAAGGCCTAGTTTGGAGATCGGGGAAGGGGAAGAGAAGGTGAACAAGCTATGATGTGGGTGTACGGTGTTGGGAGGCTTGGTGGCTTGACTGGGGCAGGCCCTTGCGCAACATGGACATGGTGGCCGCTGGCATCATGGAATTTCTCCGATATGGAATGAGGCAATCACACTGGTCAAACGAACCAGAGTTTGGGGGTAAAGCGTACTTGGGTGTGGTACGAATAGCATAGTAAGGGTACACCTCTATTTCTGATGTCCATATCTGGTATGTTTCATTCACTGGAATGCACCTGTTTCCCTGTGGGAAAAAGGCTAGATTCTTCTCCAGTTCAGTGGAGCATTGTGAAATAGTTATCCAGTGACATTTTGTGGAACATTTTAGTAAGCCTTAAGACCTGACATAAGGTTAATGCGCAGCACAGGTGCCAAATCGTTCATAATTCAATCCGCTTTGTACAGAATGTCCCATGGGTTGCAATTTGGGTTTTCTCCCTGTATTATCTTTAAAGAATGCATAAAAGGTGCTTATAGCAGCTGAAATGGCTCCAACTCTTCTAAAATAATTGGCCGTTCTCGTGGATGACACAAGTGGATGTTAAATCACCGCGTGGCTCTCCTGTGATGAAAGATTAATGAGTCTTGCTTCTTTTCTTCCCACTAATTCACTTCTCCGAGGTCAACAGTCGACATCAATCACCCACCGCCCTCAATCTCTCTATCACCCTGTCATCGTGTCAGCACAATTTTCTCCTCACTATTCACCAGCAGAGAGACAGATTTACTCTAAGAGTTCCTCTCATCTGCAATTGGGTGGGCCCTGCCTTTCCAGCACTTTTAGACAGCAGGTTGTTATGAATGTGCATTACTCGTGCGTTACTCCTGGGCCTCAGGCCAGCCAAGACACCCCCTTACGGCAGACGACTTTTGTTTTTCTTTGTGCCAGACGGAGAAAAAATAATTCTTCAGATGTTTTTTTTTTCTTTATCATTCTTTCCATTTAACATCACTGCTCCCTTCTAATTCTCTCTCTCTCGCTCTTTCTCTCTCTTCTGTCTCTCTCTCTTTCTCTCTTTCTCTCTCTCTCTCTCACACACACACACACACATACACACACACACACACACACACACATCATGTATATTTAACAACTAACCTCACTAGTGTGACTGGAGGCTTTAACCCTGTACAGTTGAGCCCTGGTTAATTAATGGGACTGTCATGTTTCGGCCACATATTCAATTTCACTGCGAGCAACTGGTGTTAAATGAAGAAAAATATGACATGGAATGTTGACTATGTGACAAAAATGCCTCTGGGAAATGACATTTGAATTACAGTGTTCTTTCTTCGACATTTAAAGTGTGACTGCTGTATGCAAACTTGGTAACTCATAGAACAGGTTTGTTTTTCCGATAACGGTGTTATTTCAACAGACCCTCCAGTCTGTGTGTACATAATGTGATTGAGAAGAGAGACTACCTGCCGTTGTGCCAGTATTCCGATGGTAATAACCTTGGTTGTGCACAGGGTCTGGTTGTGCAACCAACAACCATGCTGACAGATGGGTTAAGTGCACAGTCAAGTAAGGAAATATTCCAATATTGTATATTTCTTAGGTCACTCTGACTTTCCGCGGTAACAATTATCATTTGGCCATATCTATTCTGTTGTATCAGAGAAACTGAGGCCTAGCCTAGACAGACTCACACACGTTCTCATTAGGTAGAAGCAAGAGATTTAGTCACAAGACAAAGAAGGTGTTATAAAGTCTAAAAAACTTGTCAGTTTGACAAGTTATGCAGTTACTGCCTTTTGGCTTTGTAGGGCAGTGTAGGCTACTCCTGCTCCTGCTCCTGCTGTGCTCCTGCAGACAGTGGCCTTATCAGGATGCTGAGCCAGAGAGAGGGAGGAGAGTTCACTGTATCCTATCAGGCACCGTCTGACACCTGTGACATTGATGCTAATGCAACCACAGTAGCCAGGCCAAGCCAACAGCGACCCGCACCCAGAGTCAGGCATGATAAATCAACCACTGAGCACCCTGACGTGTCAGCCATCAGGCCAGCTTGTTTGTGGAGAAGATGGCTTGATTTCTGTGTGTGAGTGTGTGTGTGTGTGTATGCATGTGTGGAGAAGATGGCTTGATTTCTGCATGTGTGTGTGTGTCAGAGGCGTCTTTAGGCTAAACCTTCATAAGTGAATCTGATGGATCAATTGTGTGATGTCATATCCCCAGAGGAGAAGAGGACTTATAATTAATCCAGAAATGGGAAATACGCCTTTGGGGGCTTTTCTCAACCACTCCCCTCCTCTCCTCTCCTCTCCTCTCCTCTCCATTGGCCTTTCTCTTTCTCTCTTCCCATCTGATTTATTTCTTATCTATGTTCCCCTCATCCTTTCCTCTCCTTCTCCCATCATCTCCTTCCTCTCCTTGCTCTCCATCACTCTCTTTGACTGATGTTTAAATCACTTTTTTCTGCCCAGACGGATGCTTTGGCTGCATAATCCCGTCTGTGACTGATCCTCCCTGAACAGGCAGCAGCCTCTTTTCCTGCTCTCTCTCTCTGTCTCTATCTCAAACATACTCTCTCTCTTTCTCTCCATCTCTCCTGCAAACACACTCTTGCGCTCTTTCTCTCTCTCTCTCTCTCTCTTTCTCTCTCTCTCTCCGTTGGTGCCGTCACTCAACTTTCCAACCCAGCTCATTGTTTTTCTTTATTTCCCTTTTTTTTTTGACGTTCTGCTCGTGGTACGCCTTCCCTGATAAACTGTCACCCTCATTTCTCTTAATTAATTTGAATAAAAGCTAGACTTTGTCTTTTTTTGTCTTTTTGTGCAGCAGTCAGTGTGCTTGGCCTGTCAAGTGCCTAGCGGAGGAGAGGATTCCATCTGGCGGGTGTAAATCTGTGCCTTGTCTGGGAAAACTATGCGAAAAATAATAATTAATAATTTATTAATACTGTTAGGGAACGTGTTCATACTGAACTCTGTAATGACAAGGCCAGTGAGCAAATAGGTGAGTTTGTGTGGGAGAATGAAGGGATAAATGAATGAATGAACAAGGGAGAATTAATCAATTAATCAATCAATGAGTATGTGATAATGGATGGATGAATGGATGGATGAATGGATGAATAAATGGATGGATGAATGGATGAATAAATGGATGAATGGATGAATGATGAATGAATGAAGAAATACATGAATGAATGAATGAAAGTACAAGGGAGAATTAAACAATCAATTCATCAATGAGCAAGGGAGAATAAATGGATAGATGGATGAATGAATGGATGAAGGGAACAGCTGTGGTCTAGTGGTTAGAGAGTTATATTGGGATCGGAGAGTCACAGGTTCGAATCCCGCCCTACCCATGGCTGAAGTGCCCTTGAGCAAGGCATCTGACCCCACACTGCTTCAGGCACTGTAACTAAAGAATAAATGGAAGTCGCTCTGGATAAGAGCGTTAGGTAAGTGTAATGTAATGAATGAATAAAAGGGTGTTTGTGCTATTGTGGGACTAAGTGTAGCAGTAAGAGTGGTAGTGTCCTCCTGTAAACCTTACAAGTTACCAGCCAGACAGAACCTGTCTCCTAGGAGGTAGAAGGGAAGAGAGAGGTATGGAGAGCTGTGGTATGACGGAGGGGAGTGATTCCTGTGAGGCGTGGCGTGGGAGGTCAGGGGTCACTGTGAGTTATCATGTGCGCCCCACATTCAGGTGACTGCTGCCACAAGCACTCTCACACAATCAGGCTGATAGAGGTTAGATCACACAGTGCACCGAATCTGTCCTTTCCTCTCTGCCTCCCTCTATCTCTCTCCCCTCCTCATCGTCCTCCCTCCTTTCCTCTATGCCTCTTTGCCTCCCTCTATCCCTCTCTGTGCCTTCCTATATCTCTCCCTCACTCTATCTCTCTCCATCTCCCTCTATCTCTCTCTCCTTATCGCTCTCTCTCCCTTAGTTCCCTTCCTTCTCTCATTCTCTTCTTATTCTCTCCCTCATTCCCTCCCTCCGCCCTCCATTCCTCTCTTCCTCCCACCCTCTCTCCCTTCCCTGTCCCTTCCATCCCTCTCTCCTCCCTACCATTTCTTTCCTTCCTCTTTCTTTCTATCTTCTCCCTCTCCTTTCTGATGTTCTTTTCTGTTTCTCTTTTCACCTCCCATAACTCTTTTCCTCCCTCTCTCCCCTCTTCTCTCTCTTGACCCATTCATTCCCCTCACATCTCACATCTCTACACCTCTACTCAAGTTCCTTCTTCACTTCTTCTTGACTTCACTTGCTCTGCTCTGCAACTTGCCCCAACGCCCCTTACAACTTACCCCAATACCCCCCACCACCCCCACCCCTATTCTCAGCTTTGGCTTTTCCTTTTCTTTTCCAAGCACATTCAATGCCGCAGCACTGCTGAAGTGTTAACCACAAAACAAAAGCACAACTAGTAGAGAGAAGGAAAGGGGAAAGAGGGTGGGAGAGAAGAGGAGAGGAGGGGGACCAAGATCAATATCAGCCTCCATTAAATATCCTTACTATATGGATATTGCGTGCTATAATGACCTGTGGACAATACATTATCCCTTACTTATCCATTGAATCTGGCACGCAATATCAGCCTCCATTAAATATCCTTATCCATTCAATCTGACACGCTTCGATCTGCCCCGAAAGTCTCCAGGCCAGTTTATTTCAGAATACCTTGCGGAATTACAGCTTCTTGGATCTTATTTTGAGGACAGGGTGTGTGTGTGGCGTGTGTGTGTGTGGTGTGTACATGGCTATGATTTTTTTTCTGATCAGTTTAGTGTGTTGAAGGCATAAGGGTGAAATCTTTATCTCTCGTTTTCAAACACACACACACACACACACAAACATGACAATTACACCGATAAGCTGCATCTTAACTGTGCATGTTAGAAAAGCTGCTGTAGAGCTGTATGGGGGGACTTCTCTCCCTGAAACAGCATTCTTTAGATGGCCCATAAACCACATCCCTTTTTATTTGTATGTACATGCATGCATATGTGCATGTGTGTGTGTGTGTGTGTGTGTAGTTCTGTGTGTGTGTGTGTGTATGCATACAGTATATCTGTCTATGATTCCCACTGCTCAGTGACAGGTGAGGAAGGACTGCTGTGCAGGCATGTATTTTTATAAAATCATTTTTCTGTTGTACATGTGAAATTACAAATCTGTACAGCCCACCTGGCAGCTCATGCATATTTGAAGCCCTTCTATTGCGTGCAATTGAAGAACATGTCAGAACTCTCTAATCCAAACAGAGGGTCTGAAAGCAAAGACTTAAGAGCAATAAATGTTGCCGAGGCAACACAGCTCCACCCCTTCAATTGCAGAGCTTTACATTTTATACATGATGCGCTGGCTTGCAGCTGGAGAAGCATGTGAAAGAATGTCACACAGAAACTGCTCTATGTGTTGTACAGAGCATGTCAGGAAGCCTACATCCACAGAAGATCTGTGGTTAGTTCGTCAAGATGTTTGGAGCAAGCTGCCAGCCGAGTTTCTTCAAAAATTCTATGTAAGTGTACTTAGAAGAATTGATGCTCTGTTAAAGGCAAAGGGTGGTCACACCAAATATTGATTTGATGTATTGCTCCTTTGTTCGGTCACTGCATTTTGTTAATTGATGAACATAAATGATGAACACTTCCATTTTTGAAGGCATTCCTAATTGACAGCATTTTTTTCACACCTGCCTAAAACTTTTTCACTTTTTAAATCAACTTTTTTGATTTTTAAATCATCATTACTTGTAAGACCTATAGTAGTGCAGCATTACATATAAGACCCCTGGAACTGCATCACTTTCATCATCACATGTAAAACCACAACTACTGCATCACAGCCACCTCGACCACTCGACCCAAAAAGGGTTAAAGTCTTCATTATTCTATTCAAAGATTTTAATGAACAACAGTTTATATAACGGGCTACATTAACAATGCAGATTAATTAAAGACAACTGGTAATAAAACCACAGGTGAAATTAACAAGCTGTCAAAACCCTACTGTGGAAAAACACTGTAATTAAACCATTGTTCTAATTAGTGAATAATTCCAGAGCACAGTGGTTACTTTTGGCATTTCAGACTTTCATGTTCCTTTGAGACACTCATGTCAAGACACTCGTCATCAACACTAGCCTGAGTGCATATGGCCTTTAACCACACACTGATGGACACTGGACTGGATTAGCAGACACACATTGAGAGATGGAGTAACAGTAGCCAGGTCAGGATTTTGATGCCGACCTTATCTCACCTAATATAACCTACAGTACCTGTGGCGTTATGAACAAACCTACCTACCCACACCATGGGCTACTGTCCTGATATGGACCGAGCTGAAGCTTTCTCAAGGGAGATTTTTTTCTCTGCATCCTGACCTGACATCAACATCAAATGGGATTCAAGGTTTTGCTCACATTTACTGAAGAATGGGTGTAAAAAGTTCACTGCCATAGGATCAACACTAGTCCATTCTAGTACAAGAATACAAGGATACAAGGACACAAGGATTTTCACATGCATAGAGATACTGGCTAAAGTAAGACATGCAGTGTAATTGCTGTTTGTCAGCCTATACTGTGCATGGGGAGGGGGAGTGAAGTGCGTAGAATGCAGTTGGGCGATGGCAGTCTGTCTAATGAAGGAGTGGAATTGTGTATCATATCATGTATGTACTGTAGTAGGAAGGTTTGCTATAATAAATCACAACTCAAGCAACCTAGAAGAGGTGAAGTATGACTTAGCTGGTACTAGCCAATGGTGTGTTATGACAAAGTTTTCCTATACTTTTCAAATACACACAGGTTTGTATAACTATGTATGTTTGATTTTTATACATTTGAAAAGAGTACCGATGCTCCACTTACCACGTGGTGACTAATTGTTAATCAATCGCCTGCACTGGTGCACAGCAGAGAAGTGTGTGTGTGTGTGTGTGTTTATGTACACATACATGTGCTACTGTTTCTAGCTAATTTTGCCCTGCAGCTTTTGAAAGAATCCAATCTACCCAATCACACAGGAAAGGGAAGGGTGTGACATTTATGAGGTAATCTTTGATATATAATTTCAAAGTATTTTTAACTCATGATATAATATAAAAAGTACAAATTGTACAAAAGCAAGTAATGAAAACACTACATAGAGAATAGCAGAGGAACAGCCCCATAGCTTTGATGGCTATGACACCCCTAACCATAATACATAGCCCTGCCACTACTGCGAAAGATGGTTGCATTTTGTATGACATCCTTGTATCAATTGTTAATCCTGCTCTCTCTGTGTATCTCTCTCTTTCTCTCTCTGTCTTTCTGCCTCCTTGTATATAATCCATCTACCTTGTATAAATGTAACATGTCCCTCCGTCTGTGCATAGCTGAGAAGGTACGCTGGTGAGGCAAGTCAGATGAGGCGAGGCTGCTCTGGAGACTGGGTCTGGGGGTGGAGGCAGAGGCTGCCGGTGAGGCGGCATCGTGGTCGGTACCGGTGGTACTGGTGGTGTAGCTGCGTGTGTCCGCCTGCTCGACAGCAGAATCAATAAATCATGCGGGCAATCATTAGCGCGGGGCTCCGCATACCCCATTGGAGCAGCTGACTCTGATAGCAAGGACGCCCCCCCCCCTTTCAAACACCATCGGCAGCACTATGAAAAGTTCATGCGGAGGGAGAGAGAGAGAGAGAGAGAGAGAGAGAGAAAGAGTGAGAGACAGAGAGGGAGAGAAAGAGAGGGAGAGAAAGAGAGGGAGAGAGAGAGAGCATCAGAAAAAGAGCGGGAGAGAGAGAGAGCGTGAAAGAGAGACAGACAGACATATAAAGAGAGGAGTTGTGAGGAGGAGAGAGAGTGGATGTGTAACAATCATGTGGCGTGATGGTGTGTGTGTGCATGCGTGTGCGTGCATGCATGTGTGTGCATGCGTGTGCGTGCGTGTGTGTTTAACATCCATGTGTTGGTGTGTGTTCTTGTTTTTGAATGCGTACAAATACAGTTTTTTGTGTAATTGTGTGTGTTTGGTTGTGTGCATGTGTACAGTATGTATTTGTGTGTGTGTGTGCGTGCCATTTTCTGTGCACTTGTGGAAAAGGTGTCATATATACAGAGTGTAGATGAGTGTAGGTGAGAATGAGGTGTGTGTGTGTGTGTGTGTGTGTGTGTGTGTGTGTGTGTGTGTGTGTGTGTGTGTGTGTGTGTGTGTGTATACATGCGGAAGGCAACAGACATATCTACATGTGTATGACAGTGTGTGTGAGCATGGGTATAGGGAAGTCTCCAGGTGTGTGTGTGTGTGGAATTGGATGTGAAAGCCTCTAGGCACGTCTGTGAGTTTGTTTGTGTGTTTGTATGTGTGTGTTTGTGTGTGTGTGTGCTTGTGTGTGTGTGTGCATGTGTGTGTGTGTTTGTGTCCATGTGTGTGTGTGTGTGTGTGTGTGTTTGAAGTGACAGGTGAGTGCCCTAGGGGCAAAGGCTCTCTCCATCAGGAAGAGGACCAGAGCTGTCAGACACCTAACTGTTCCCGCA